>KK119278.1:11426-29702 GCA_000611955.2 Stegodyphus mimosarum | reverse complement strand
GAAAGGTTTCAGATTTTAAATTACGTCCAAAGGGGCGTTTTTTTTTTAACGTTTTGTGTGTTACCTTTATTTATTAAATATGTTCTTCGCACTTAAGCCATAAAATTCAATTCAACAGCAATATCGCAAAATAATTTTTAAATGAGTATATCTTTAGAATTTCCGATATACAGTTCCGCGCGCTTTAAGTAAAAAGATTCCCCCCCCCGTAAAGTGTTGCCATTGCTCGCTTTTAAATTGTTTGAACTTTTTCATCAAAAACTCGTTGAAGTTTTACAAAATATGAAATAGATAATAAAACAAATTCCAATTCGGGCTTCCAGATGCACATATTCGGGTGGAAACGCACGTTATTCAAAATTGGATGGCTCTAGGTCCGTTGTTTTATCACAATTGGAGAAACAGACGTACGTTTATGCAGATTCTTCATTATTTAATTTCTTTAAATATAATGCAGGGTTGCAATATTTTGTGGCAACAGTTTGAAAAGTGATTCAGACTTATAATACTTAGATTATTCAGACTTAGATTGTTTCCAAAGAAAAATCGCAAAACGAAAACAGTAGTCCTTCAGGGACAAAGCCCCTTTGGACTAAAAAAAAAAAAAAAAAGTTTTAGATTGGCTTGGATTTTGAATAAAACTTTACCGATCAAGCATTAGTGCCTCTTTTTCAGAAGCAGAAGTCTTTCGTGCACAATACTTCGTTTTGCTCAATATTGCTTTGGTCAATAGCGCTTTTTATGTTTAATTATTAATTAGCACCAAATGGCTGATCATCAATTCTCAAAACAATTATTTTTATAAATTTTTTGTTTTCCAGGGAATGAAATTTCAATTTAGACACGAGTAATTAATTAAATCTCGATGTAGCACATTTATTATTATTATTTGAAAGCAAAAGTGCTTAACAATGGCCATTTCTTTAAAAATATTATTTAATAATTAATTATTGAGTAGAAGTTCCACGCACACAGTATTAGTCTGTGTGCTAGTCGGCCAATAAAGGCCCGTGTTAATATACGCACGGCATTCGTCTTTTAAAATTAGGGCAGTTTTCTAAAACACGTTACTTTTCTTCGATACGAAATTTCCATAGCTTCAAATAAATGCAGCAAGATGCCATTCATTTATATGAATGAAAATGCTTTCGCTTTATTTCCCTAAAAAATTCTCGTGTTGATGGAATAATTTAATAAAAATGCTTTTTATTATAAAATATTATGTTCTATAATAAAATATTATATTTTTAAATGTGCTTAATTTCTAAAATACTTTTAATCGACTTAAAAATTAACTGCAAAAGTTTCCCCCTCTTCTTTAAAACGCTTTTACTTGACAATCAATGCAGAACTTTAAGCTTTTTTGAAACGCATTTAAATCTAAGTCGTGCACTTCTAAATGTACCATTCCCCTTTTTTAATTAACAAGAATTGCTTACCTAATATCTTTTCCAAATTCTAATTTTCCATTATTAAGCCAAGACACATTTACACTCAAATGAAATCCCTTGGGTGAAGCTATTTTATGTTCAACATGTATTTAAAGAATAAGTATTTAAAAATAAGTGATGAAAATAGATGTGAGGAAGAGCATCATGTATATAAAGGAAAATAATTATAAGCGCATTAATTGATGAAAAATGTAAGAGTGTTTAAAAAGCGTCTGTCACAAAAATTAGCAAATAGCAAAGGCACGAACTCTACGGTTCTGTGCAAGTTTAAGAGCCAGCCACGGTAAATTTCTAAGAAAACTACTCAAAACTTTATCAGATAGACTAAAGGCAAGATAATTATGGATTTTATGAGAAATCATTAAAATCTTGTAACAATCTGTCGAATGCTTTAAAAACAAAGAGAAAATTATTTTCTATATGTTCTGGTGACGAAAGATTTCAGTACAGATACTGAAATTGTTCAGTGTTCCAAATAACTCTTTGATAAGAATAATTAATTTCTTATAAGGTTATTTAGATTATGAGACCAATAATAAAGTGACTGCTTTTTCTTAAAATAAAAACTACGTTTGTAATTTAATTTAGAGTTCTTAATGTTTTAAATATATCAACTAATAAACATAATCATGCCCAAGAATGTTACTAAAAGAACAGGTTTTCACAAAGGAATGCAAAGTTATTTATAGAATTTGGTCCGAACAAGAATTTCGCTGGGACGTACAAGGTAATCACTTTCAAATTCAGCGGGAATAGGCATTTCCTTATTGGATGTTTCCCGGGTCTTACGCAGGGCAAATAACAGGTTATGATTCGCCAAGAACTATGAATTGGCGACCATTGGCCGCTTTTCCAGCTGCTTCGCAACTATGTTCTCTCTCAAGCTTATAACAAAGCACGAAAACCGACGCCACGCAGACGAGTTCCAGGTGCCGCCTAGGGGGTTTTAGTTCAAGGTTTCTGGATCCAACCTCAGACTGTCTTATGTGCTGGATGCTAGACGCGAGCAACTGTTCTCACGTCTTTATTATTTCGGACTTACATTTGGATGCTTGTGGACGGAGCTTACACTTTTATTTTACCAATTTCAAGTGCTCTAGTGTTACACTTTTAATTTGATAACGCATAAATTAAAGGAATTTTGTATTTTTTAAATTAGTAAAATGTTTCAGCCATAGCTAGAATAATAAAAGTAACGAATTTTTCATAAAGAGAAACCGAAGAATGTCAGCTACAGAAAAAATTGCATATCCGATTGGCATGAATTAATTTTAAGACGCATTCCGTGTCATGTTTCAGTTCGGAAGTAATTGAATTAATGAGATCATCTGCTACATAAATATTGTGTAAGCTTAACAAAAATTTCCTGCAGCATGTCTTCGTTACTTGATTTAATCTACATATTAAAAGTTACAAATATTGAAGAATTCAGTCGAAATATATTTTAAGAGCTCGTAACTCTTAAGTAACATGCTTGACAACTGCTAAACATGTTAAAATGCGATACTACGAATTAGAAATTCTCCTATCTTTTTTCCCCGTTATTTCTAACGTAAATAAAGGGTCGGTGATCAGAAGTTCAAACTCATTTTCGAGGAGTGCAGTCAAATTATTAAAATTATTAGTTGAGCAAATACAATGTATATAACGTATCGGTGATGTGAGAAATAGTATTACTCATTAATATGATTTTTAGCTAAAAAAATTTGATGGCGATTCATATTACTTTAAGTGATTTTTAGATTTCTAGAATTTAAAATGTAATCTTTATTTATGCAATGATCTTTTCACAAGTGAAATTAATATTTAGTTTCCTAAAACGTATTTATCTGCTGTCTTGAAAACTTGTTCAATTTTAATGTCGTACGTTACCGATAAATTTGTTATTTGTGTTACATTGTTAATTCTGAGCTAGCAATGTGATGTTAGAGAACAGGGTTAGTTTGCAAGTAAAGATCGATGCTAAAAAATTTTTTAAGAAAATGTTAAAACCTATTACAAACTCATCACTTTAAGAATTTAGCTAATGCGCAAATTTCTTTTTATTTGTTTCTATTGTATTTTAAGTAAGTAGTAAGACTTTATGTACAATTTTTAGGCTAAAAATGTATCGAGCTATTCCATTTCGCTTAAAATGTTAACCTTTTAATACTGATATTTGTTTTAGAAAAAAAAATACTGAGGTAATACTCCAATTTTTTAACAGCTGCTATTATTTTCATATGTTCAGTTTTTAAAGATGTTAGCTGGTATCTGAAATCATTATTTTTATAATAACTAGTATTGATAAAATAAGGTTAAGAGCGGAAAGTTCCTTTTTTTTATGACTAATCATCTGGTTGAAGAATACCAATTTTTTTAAGGGGGGAGGAGTTTTTCAAAATCAGTTACACAAGATACAAAATTTTGTAAAATTACTTCAAATATTTTGTAAAATTTTTTAAGACTAATTGGGGTGAGGGGAGTTAATAGCGTTTATGAGGTAATTAGCATTGATTTGTTGCATAACTGATACGTCATAACAAAACTGAAACGCGTTTCTCTAAAACCTACTCACACCAAATGCGAAACTCTAAAAAACGTTAACTGAAAAAACACTAGCCAGTAGCTGTTTCTCTATCAAGCTGCTTTCGTGAGAACACGCTGCGCATTACCTGACACAAAACCATTACGTGCCCGAATGTCATGATGCCTCTGATATACTCAGGTTTTTGTTATCAAATTACGTAAAAGATGTGGTTTACTTGGACACAGGTGTGTTCTAACGCGACGAGACCAACTTGCGCGGAAGGTAGTGGTTGTTCCCTGCTCGCGGGTGTTCGATTCTGTTAGGTCAGTGAAACCGCATGACGTGAGAATTCTCTGCCTCCCTCAATTTTTTTTTTAATGCATTCAAACAGCATTCCCCTTGCAAGCTCTTTTTAAAAAAACTACCGCAAATTTATCAATTTCAGTTCCGTTTGGCCCGAACCATCTATCCTAAAATGTCTTATTCGACTTCAGATAGATTAAATTGTTGAAACTAAAACCTTTTAAAGTTAAATTTTCTCACGTAACTTTTGCTTGCTTTTTTTTTTTTTAACATTAGCATTTTTGGCATCTTAAAATTTTAATTTAGTTTTATAGTTAATAAATAATAGCTATGTTTAAATGGTTGTTAATATGTTTGAATAAACAATACAAAGTTAAATTTAACAGTTATAGCACAACAAAAGTCTGGCAGAACTAGGTATCTAAAGATAAGAAATTACTGCGAGGGTAAATCTAAAGCAACTGTAAATGTGCTTTCATTGTCATACGGTGTAGCGTCTTCAGAAAACGATTTTACGGTGTCTGTCACAGACTAGGCCAAAGTTTTCGGAATATACCCCCTTTTGAAGTAAAAATATTAACTTCCTGTCTCCGACTTTTACTTCCCAATCTTTACATGCTTAATATGATGACAGTCGTGCCTCCAGTGCTGAACTAATCTATATTAACGTTTTTCTTTCTTACTATTTATTAAATTGTTCCGTTCAAAATTTTACAACTTCGGAAATTACTTCGCGAACTACTTAGAAGGGATTTTTTTTTAAAAATCAGAAACGCGTAATGATAAATCAGAACGAACAGTAGTTTGTGTTAAGCACGAGGGTAGGTTTTTAAGTTAAAATTTTTGATGTGATTTTTCTCTTTACACTTCAAGATACCATTTAGTGGAAGTCGAAGAAAAAGAACTGAAAATGAAGACATTAGCGAGGGTCTTAATATGTTGATTTGCGGGACTACAGTTGTTTCAGTGCAAATCCTTTATTACAGCGGCCTAGTTTAAGAAACAAGTTTTTGCTGTTCTTGTAACCCATTCTTTTCTAAAGGTACGTAACACTTTTCTTTAATCGCAGCCCTACTTTCTCAAACGGATTTAATTGTGCTCACCATTTGCACAAAATAACGGTAAGTGAAAGAGATCGCATTTGGGGAAATTTCTCAATCTCAAATTGCAGGTCGCGCTTTGGAGAAGTTTCTCGTTCACTTTAAAACAGCTGCTCGTGCTAATGTTTTTCATTCAGTTCCGAACTATAGATAAAACTAATTCGTATTTGCGTTAAACAGTCAATGGTAGACAAAACAATACTTATTTTCCTAGAGTAAATTTAAATACGTTTGACTTTATTAATGCAATCTTTTTTTTTTCGTGCGTTTTTTTATTCTATACAAATAAACTCTCGGACACGGCGACCTTTCTTCGTTGTATCCTCTTCCTAAACGAATGAAGGAACCTAGCCTAAATTAAACTAACTTTTTTTTTATCTTTTTCATAACATGACAATATATGCAAGTTAAAAATACACTGAGTATGAATTCAAGTAATTGGTGTCTTTTTATGCTATCCAGGGCATGTTAAAACTACACTTATTTTCTTCAAAATTGTTTTAACAATTATTGCATGCAAGTTCTGAAAAGGCGCGTTTTATAATACAGGTGCTGAAAAGGTAGTAAAGTCTAAATTTGCTCTGGCCAGGTCGGGATGATTTGCAGTATTGTTAGCGTTTACTAAATATTGCACTCGTCCCGGCCTATCTTGAGTGATCCTTGCGGCTAAAAGAACGAGCCTGTCATTGCCGAGGACCGTGAATGGGACGCTCATTGCCTATAGCGTGAGCCAGGTGAGTATCTTTATGATATTAACTGTCATATACATGTATAAATGTTACTTATTCTTTAAATTTCCTTTGAAAGTTTCTTATGCATCATCAAACTCCCAACGTTAGCGAATTTTAGATACATAGTAACTTGACTTAATCGAATTTTATTCTGTGCGTTTGTTTTCATAAAAAAACACTACAGTCATTAAAAGAATTAAGTAATTCAAAGTGTTTTTAGTCTCCAATTTAGAAATATACTGGTAGATTTGTTTCTGGAAAATTGACCTATTTGTATAGTTATCCATCACATAAGTATAAATAAAAAGATGATGGTGGTAATAAGCTTATTTACGGTAATTAAGCAGTTCTATTTGTTTTAATTTTGTGATATTTTCATATGTATTTACAGGTATATTCAAAATATTAGTGCGTATTAATTTTAGGCCTCTGGGATCATGCACTTTAAATTCATCTGAAATAAGATACTGGTACATTATGTACACGATTACTGGTATTTTTTTAACCTAACGGTGGTTATTACATGAAGTTTTATTCACCAAAACGTTTAACATGTAACTCACATTACGCATATAATTGCTTTTAAATCGAGTCTTAAGTTTAGTTTGTATTCCAATAATTATGACTCTTCTGTTACCGCTTATACATTAATAGATATACAATACATTGCACGAAATAAGTTACAAGCATTTCAAACCCACAACTTTATAATCTGTAACAAACAATGTAATTTTAATTTAAAATTAAGTGGAAAATTAATGTTGTGTAGTTGTATGTTATTATTCCTCCTTATTTACATCTATACATAATACATGTTTCGCTTTAGGTATTATTCAATTCATTATGAAATTTTCGTTGCGAATAATTTGCTACTCTTTTTATAAATATGGGGTTATTGTAATTATTATTTGGAAGTATTTTGAGGATAAAGGAAGAATGTGAGGAACTATTTTGAAAAAGGATAATTTTTTCCGTAAAAGGCTTTCCCGTCTTGACTATAAATGGGTGAAGTGTACGTCTTTTAAATTTAGTTTTACCCTTGAAGGTAATCCATAACTTCTAAAAATTCACTTGATGATGTTTTTCTGTTTTGAATATAAAATGCCAGATTTAACCTCAAAAAAATTTCATAAAAAAGGCTATGGTCAGTGAATGAATAGAACTGAATGAATAACCTCTGAGTAACTGAAAAGAATTAGATTTTAATTAAAAAGTTGATTTGTTAAACGATTCATTATCAAGCTGAATGCTAGGAAAATTTTAAGGTGCTCTTGGGCCTACTAGCGGTCGAGCTGACGCAGGTGGCTATGGCTGGAGTTGCTGAACACTTGTAGTTAGATCCAGGGTTAGAATTTTGATGAACAAGCTGGCTACACGGGTGTTTCCGTCGTTTTTCCCATGTGTAGTATGTATACGAGTTCCCTTATTTAGATAACCCTTGAGTGCTCTTTCATAATTAAATAAAACAAACTGAAAGGCTTCTGTTTGATTTGAGTATAATTAAAATTTGAAATAATAAAATTGAGATGTTATTGATGTAGAGTATTTTGTGGGAATAATTCATTTTAACTTTGTATGTATTTCTCAAAGTAAGTCGCAGTATTGTGGTATACCCGTGAGCTATTACATTAGATTTGACCAAAAAGACCTTTAAGTTTAAATATTTGCTTTTTATCTTTGCTGCAAAATTTTGAAGAGATGAATGTTTCATGATGGAAGTTACTAAATTAAAAAGGAAATGCATTGAAATAACAGATTTTAGGTGGTTTAAATTCAGAAATTTTTAGTTTTGAGATTAAACATGCTAGTTACGTTTTAAAATAAATTTAGTGGCAAACAAGGGCTATAAATTCGAATTCTGAGTAAACTTTATGTGAACTTAAAATGTTCCGGAACTTGTAAAACATGTTTTCGTGCAAAACACAGTTCACCATTATTGAGGGGGGGAGGAAACAAAATGGAGTGAACTTTTCTGTTATTACTCAAAAATTAGCTTTATAAGGTAGTTTCGCTCTTTTTTTTGCATGCCTTCGTGTTGTAATTAGAAATATACTCGAAGCATATTCGGGAGTTTCGAAGCTCGAATCGCGGCGACGGCAATGTTTATTTTTCACGTCACCTGCTCTTTTAAAAAACGAAAAAAAACTAATGACTACTAACTTTTCTCGTTAAAATGTAATATGCGATGAACTCAGACAGTGATTTTTCCGGCCAGGTGTTTTAAGAGTAAAATAAAAGAAACTATAAAAATTTGCTCAGTCCTGTTATAAACCATTTAGCCGGATGATTGAATTTCAAAATTTGTACTGATTAGGTAATACATGATTCATGTTATACTTTACATCGATGTAAAGAGACTGGACGTAGGAGTTCCTTACGGCAAATTGTCAGATTTATAGAACGCCAGAAATAAATATTAAAACAATTTCTTGTGAAATGATGAGTTGCGAGAGTAAAAACAGCTTTCAACATAAGCGTTCGTTAAGATGTTCGCTATATTTTTCAATAATTTATATTTATTGTGCTTGTTATTACACTAAAAACGAATATGCTTTATTACTGTGCATTTTATGTATTAATGATACCAACAAAATTGTTAGGAACGGAATCCAACATGTTTGTTATTAAGTTGAATAGTATTCATTGCATAGTTAAATTTTTCAAAATAACCCCAATTGCAACTTTGAATGCAGTAACCTAATACATTCCGTATAAGGCTTATTGAAGTCCATCTGATTTGATAGTTATGTTTTACAGTTACTGTGAAGAATAATCAAAAGGTTTGTAGCGCGCAAAACTAAATTTGCATCGGAGTACATGCTTTATGGTTGTCTATTACATATATTTGTTTATCTTCATAATTCGCTATGTTAGTTAATACAAGGCAGTGATATTGTGATGTGTTGAATACTACATTTTTATAAGTAAAATATTTTTAATAATTTTACAACCTTTCCTCTAAACAAAATCTTGATTTTTTTTAACTGTACAGATTAATACGTGATCAAATAAAAAAAAATAGATACCATGTTTCGATTTCTTACGGCATTTGAAAAATTTTAGCATTAAAAATCTTTAAGCCATGGGAAATTTTTTGGTATCTTCCACTTTTTGCAAAGGTATACTTATTTCAAAATATGTAACATATGGAAACAAAAGAACTGCGGTTACAAAATTAACATTTATCGATTATGTTCTAAAGACTTATTTAGTTTTAAACTAATCAGTTTTTGTTCACTTATTTACCTTTTCTACCTTCATTCATTTCTATTTTATGCCAGAACGATATTTCAGTTTCGCGTGATAGGCAAAGTCGGGTAGAAAGATAATACTATTTAAGCTGGTGTCAGAATTAAGTTCAAACAGAACGTGTTCTTTGTCGTTCGGTCACATTTTCCCTCTGATTAAAGCTTGCTATTTTACGGCCGTGCATATTAATTGCCGGTTAATGTGTTGCGGTGATAAATTTAAGAGCCAGCTCGCGTTAGTTATTTATGTACAGCTTCGGCTGATTATTAAACCTAGCTTTAGTTTTATATCTTTTGAGTTGCAGCCAAAAGTATTGGCTAAGTTTGTACGCACCGGGAGTGCCGTCAGTAAATTCCTTCTTAAGTTGAATAAGTTCTTTTCTCCCTTCTCATGGCTTGTGATTGATACAGTTTAAACTTAACAAAAACAGTTGCTTCACAGTTCAAGTTAAGATCATCTAGCCAACAAAGTAAAGTTTACTTAGCTAGAATCTTATAATATAGATACCTCTTTTAGAAACTGTTGAATCAGCCAAGGATTCATTTCCTAATCGGATTTTAATTTCAGTCCCGCTTCCTACTCACTCCATAGCAGATTAAAGGTAATATGTGAAAGCTAATATTTCATAATGCATGGAAAATACTTACTTTGATATAACATTAAATTTGCTTTCATGGCTGCGAAACTCCCGGTTTTACACCTCAACTTCCGGTTTCCAGGTAGATCATCTTTTAGCCTTTATTAAGCGAATTGTTTCCAACAATAAATGGAATTCATTGAATTATTGAAAATTAAATTAGGCGAATTCTATTCTCTTACCTCTAATAATTTTTCTTGTTAAAATTTATTTTCTTTGGCATTGTATTTTTTCATATTACATTTTATTGATCTTCTTAAATTTTATTTCATCTGAGTAGACTTAATCCACTGTAGACAGTTGTAGATTTTGATATGAAGATTTAAGCAGTGTTTAATCAGTTAATATTTGTATTTGATTTTGTTTACCTCAATAAATGATACATTACTAAGTTTATCTACACAAATACTTTGTACATTAATTATTAGCTTTATTTTCATCGTATTTGAAAGTATTTCGACCAATAAGTTTTCCTTCCTTACTTGGGATTTTTCTTGATATAAAAGTGTAAGGAAATTGTTGGTACTTGTGGCATTAGAATGAATTTTTGCATTCTGCGCCAAAATCAGAAACTTTTTCTATTAAATTACAATTATAATTCGCTCTCTAAAAATGACATTTTTAAATAAAATAATCGATCGTTTATTGTTAGAAATCAGCTTTTACAAAATACAAATTCTTGCCTGAAAAAATATAGAATTGTTCATTATGTTTGATATGTTATCACTTGAAAACTAACTGCATTTATGTCTCCTTGAGTTAAAATGTTAATGAACTTTAAAAAAGGCCTTTTATTGACAGCATCATTTAATATATTAAATTAACCCCTCAACAATCGCATAATTTTCAACAAAACGGTAAAAAAATGCTTATTCTTTTTACATTCAAGAAAATTGTTTAAAAATAAGTATGAAAAATATCTGTTCATGTATAACTTTTGCAATATTTTCAGCTGGAAATCAAGGATACTGCAATCTAGTATATCAAATGAGAAAATTTGTTTCCGAGTTTAAGAAATGAGCTGTTTAATCTTTTTGGTGCATTTCGCATGAATACTCCAGACCGAAAATATAACTAGTACGAGAAATAATAGGACGAAACATTCCCTTCCCGTGATTTTGACGGGAACGAGAACAAACGGGCTAACATTACAAAGAACGAAGAGGAATTAAATATTTAATAATTATAAAGTTCGCTTGATAAAGTTTGAATTGAATTGCTAATTTTTATTGAAACTTTCTGGCAAAACCGCAGCTTTTTTATTTTTTTTAAGTTACTTCCTACGCAAATATTTTTCCTGCTTTCTATAGTTTGCATTCCATCGCATGTTATTGGGCAGTTTTTTTTTCTATTCAAATGACGTGGCTCCTTTTATAATTAACTTTCTAACTCAAGATAATTTCTGAGCAGAACAGAAAATTTTTTGAAATTGCTCTGTACCTGATTTAAATACCTAAATTCTTTTACAATTTTTTCTTTCTCCCCATAAGTGTAATTAATAGGCAAACATCTATATTAATATAAAAATTCCTTGTGATGCGCTTAATTAAAGTGATTAAACAATTTGAAAATTTTTGACTTTTCGAGAATGTGTCGAGAAGTCCTATCATGAATCCCTCATGACAGTATTTTCAGTATTGACAGTATTGTCCATCATGACAGTATTTTCATTGCCTTTCACTTTTATATCTAATATGGGTGCTGTATTTTATTGTGCTTATGCAGCTATTTATAATAAATATGCAACTTTTGCATGTTAAATTCCTTTATATCAACAGCGATTATCTGTGTAGAAATGCCACTTTGGGTAAAAAACGTATTCATCAAAACTGTTCAGTAATACGTTTTTAAACAGAATTTCAAGTAAATAAGATCTAAATTACAACTAAAAATCTCGTAGGAATTATAGAATAGAGCTGATATGAAACCTTTTACACCTGAAAAAGGTGATGGTCGTTTCACCATGAAGAGAACTCGTGTCCGTTTATATTAGGAAATTGTTGACAAAAGACTTCAGAAATTTAAAATAATTCATTTATCTTAAAAATTATAGCAGCGATGAATTTTTCAACAATAGTGTTTATTTAAATAACATTTCGATCTTTAAAACGAAGAAAGCGATTGTGTTCGATAATCTTAGTCTTGGTAAAACTTTGATAGGGAAAAAAAACTGATTGCCCTTGAAATTTACAGTTTTATACAAAACCTACATGAAGCTAAAAACTGCTTTTTTGCTTAATTTTAAATTTTGCACAGGCGGGTTTCTCTTCTAATTTGAATATTTCGGTAACTGAGATAAATTGGATGTTTGCTTGTTCACGCATTGCTTTCGCGCAGTGATTTCTTTGGCATTTATCAGTTCATCGGCATTTGGGAATGTTGACCTTTATGAAAGTTATTTAATATTCATGCTATTGTTAAATCAATAAACAGTTAATGGTATACATTATGCTATTGCATGTGATATACACTATATATTATATGTAATATTCTGTAAGGTCACAGAATAATTCTAATTCATGTACCTGTACATTATAAGCACGAAACTGTCTTTTACCCAAAAAATTAGTGAAAATAAACCTAAAAAATCAATAGAACAATAAAGATTACTTTGACCGAGCTCTCTTAAAGGGGGGGGGGCGGAAAGCTTTCTTAAAATCTTGAGCCACATTTCTTGTTTTCTTATATCGTAGATTTACTGGGAGATTTTCCTGTGTTTAATTTTTAGCTTTTACCAATGGAAATGTTTTCTAGACACATAAGAAATTTATTAATCTAATGAAACTTAAATTTTTCAAAATCCATTTCTCTCCTCTTTGTGATTTTTAGTATTTTTTAATTAAGTTTTATTTGATTTCAATTGTCTTAACTCCAGACCATTTGTAGATGTTTTTATAAAAACTCAATTAATGTTTAATCATTTAATATTTGCATTCACTTATGCTTTACATCGATAAATCGTGCGTTGATAAGCTTATGAACGCAATAGGATGTACATAAATTATTAATTTTACTTTCATCGTATTAAAAGTTCTTTGATATATGAAAGCTTTTCTGCCTTACTTAGGATTTTTTCATTAAATAAACTAATAAAATTATGCAAAGAACCTAAAACTTCGACTATCTAATTAAATATTAATGTCTTTTACAGCGGAATCACTTAAGTAGTTCGGTAGCCTAAATCGTGAGATATAAAGTCAGCTTGGAGTTTCTTTGAAACGGTGACGCCACGCTGAGCGAAGATCTTCCGAGAAGTCTAGGTTCTCCGGTATTTCGTATCTTGAGGTTGGAGACTATGCTGCACATGCACACACATATACATATATATATATATATATAATGTGTGTAAAATATAAAAAATACGGTGGCTTTGCTCTACGCGAACAGGCAACCTCTAATTAACTTTCAGCAATTTGAAGATCTTCCCCCTAGACCAATACTTTTCAGAACTCTAGCCTGTTACGTAACCGTTACTATAAATAGCTCTACGCGCCATTTTTCGTCAGATTGCTTTCTGCTATTCCGTACTATACAAATGCTTTGCTCTGTCTCTCCGTTTTTCCTTTGTTAAAAATATTTATGAAGTCGAGTTCTAAATTTACTAGTATAACTATTTAAATTATTATCGAATATGTGATCTTCGTGTAAAGAGAAATGAGCTGTTATTTTAATCGAATAAAGATATAGAGTTTCTAAAATGAAATTCGTCTGTCTGTTCCGTCTGCAACATCGAACACAACAACATCCGAACTCTCGACTAGAAATATCACACACACACACACATATATATATACATGTATATATTTGTAAAGCGACATTCTAACTTTCATTTGCAAATCTCTAAGTTTTCATTTTAATATGCCTATTTTCATCTGTTCCAAAAATAGTTTTTGCTTATAATCAACCTGTCTAAACAGCGCTAACCCAACAGGCAATAATTTTAAACCCTTAGGAATTAATCAATTGAAATTAAACTGAAACTACGTCTTTCCTGAACTGAGATTTCATCTCGAACACATCGCACTTACTTCTTCGCTTCGTTTCTGTCAACTTGCTACCTGCAGCTGTCTTCAAAGTTATATTTTAAAAAATGTAACTATACCGATTTTGTACAAAAGCAGTCACTTCTGCGCCAATTTATTAGTGTGTCAAAACATGTGTCAACGAAAATAAAAAGGGATATTATTAATTCGACCATGTCTGCATCTTCATCACGCATCTACATGACTCCAACTTTTCCGAAATTTTATACACTCACAAAAAGTTTTATTTAAACAGTTAAGTCTTTTTTATTAGATTGCTAATCATGTGTATTTTGTATTTACAAAGAGAAGATTAATGTTTGCATAATTTCTTGTTAGTTTGTATTTCAGCTAACTTTTCTGCTCAAAAATTTCTGAATTTTAATAAATCCTTTTTAGTTAACAATGCATATATATATATGCGAATAATATTCATTGTGGGAAAATGGATTGAAATATTTTAATACTCTCATTTTTTCTACATATAAAGGATAGCAGTCCTTTCCTATATTAAGTTGGAATATGAAAGACTAAGATGTCAAGATTTTTAAATCTTAGAAAAAGCAATTAAATGTAATTTCGGTAAATTCTTTCTTTAGAAGTTTATCTCTTTTCAGAGTCCAAGAATAGTATCTGAACTGTTTTGTTCATTCGCTGCTAACTCGACAATGCATGCGGGTTGCTTGTACGTGGTTGTTTTCCTTAATCGTTCTTGGATTTTATATTAATAGACAGCGGTCAGCAGAAAAATTGCTTTATTGTTGAGCACAGTCTGCTTGTCTTTGGAATGAAACTTGATGACAGGATAGTCTGTTCTAACTCCTATAAAGAATACCGAAGAAATAAAATAAAACTAAAAAAGAACGAAAATAACGGGCGTGGAAAAACTTGTTTAGCAGCGATTAGAAATTTTTGTGGTATGAACAAAGGCGTGTCGTAATGGCAATAAAAAAATAGTTTCAACCGAAACCAGATTCTCATTAGCTTGAAAACGATTACTCACACTTTATGTCAGAATCACAGCGAGGCTGTGTTGTGACATGTCAAAATCAGATATGTCTTAAAAATATCCTAAAGCAAAATTAATTTGCACTTTGTGTATTACATGCCACAGTGCTAGTCAATTGTTAAACTCTAAGTAGAGATCATAGCAAACCATAATGTATCAATACAAAGACTGTCGCTTATGATTCAGGAGACGAACTGAATGGAATCCCTTTACACTTTTATATAATCATTATTTTCTTAGAGTTTAGTAATTTGTTAACCTATATTTGTAAATAAGGTCGCTTCTGTAGTAAATCTAGAATCAACACGTACAACTCCGGTAATCAATTCGAAGTGACACCAACAGCCTATAATATCAGAATCTTACTTTCTTTTATATTGACTTTGTAAATTTCGTTTTTTGTTGATTAACAAAATTCGTAGAAAAAACCATTTAAAACTTTACAATTCAAAACGCATGTCAAAGATAGCATTCACGAAATGATTACTTGACGGCATAAAAGAACCCATGGCAACGCAAAAATTATACCTGCCGAATGTAGAATAAGACTATTAAATATACTGATGTGGCAGTAGTAGCTGATTCAATATCACCTGCAAGTATATGCATGTTTCACTGTGGTTCCATAAAATAAATGTTACAAATAGATGGACTTGAAATGTATTCCAGTGAATACAATTTGATGTAACTAAAAAAAAAGATTATAAGGAATTAAAATTTCTGCCTTAGTCTTGACTTGGAAATTACCAACAGTATCTAAAAAATTAAGTATTTAATTAAAAAATTAATTAAATTTCTTTGAATTAAACAAATTCTTTCTATCATTACTTTTACGAAGTGTCACGTTATAATTTTTATAAGATTCAAGAGCCTGTTTTCATTTAGACGCTGACGTTTCCTTTCATAGTGTTCTCTCCTTGAAAAAAAAAACAAGTCTCTAATTTGTTTTGACCATTTAATCAATTTAAAGTTTAATGAAATTCATGCTAAGATGCTTGTGGCCTTTTAATTAAATATTTTCCTGTCGTGTTTCAGATTTAGTTTTGTCAATGTTTATTTAACATAGATATTAAAGTAAAGATGCTTTTCGGTTTTGATACACAATGCAGGGAATTTTTTTTCTTTTTTCATTTACCGGTGTTTAATCGTTTTTTACACGCTTGACGGGTATAGCCCTAAGCCATTAGAAATAATTAAACAACAGCTCATCATATCCTAGGTAAGAATCTTGTCATTTGAAACAAACACAAGGTGATCCGCTTTATTTCTGTTTTTAGGTCATCCATTCAAAATCTTTCGAACGAAACCGAACGCTGTTTAACATTGCTTAATGCACTAACCTTGCTTCTAGTCAGTCGGCCATGAAATCTCGGTCAACCTTTCCTGGGATCTATGGAACTTTCTGTGGAAAAAATTAATCGGCTGCAGCGAAAGTGAAGTATCGCAGAAAATAAAACAATGCCTAAGTTTTTGTGTGATTATTTTCTTTTATTTATTTCGTACTTAAATGTCAATTAGGATCAGTTAATTGCAATTCAATTAGGAATCCTTAGGTCATTGAGTTACATCTTGGGGCGAATGAAACTATTCATGTACAAAGTAAAAGGACCGAGAAGATTTAATTGAAGAACTTTAAAAAATTAGTAAATCGTAGTCATCTGATCCGAAATATAAATTAATTATAATAATATTCTGCTGAACAAAACGCTTTTTCGTTTATCTGAATTTCAAGTACTTAGTGTGATTATAAGAATATTAAATGTTTATAATTGCATTATAAACATTTAACATACTATTTGCAAGTGATAAAGATAAAATATTTAATGTTCAAATTGAACTTAATGTTAAAATAAAATACTTTACACATTACATTGTTTTTACTTAAAAGCAATGAAGATGTATTAATATCTCAAAAAAGAGTACAAATTAAAAGAGTGTTACGATTCATATGTTGTAATTTAAAAAAGGAAAATCAAATTATTAGAAGGAAATTTTTTAAATAGTTTTCGTTTCACTGCATTTCGTTTGAATGATCATTCATTTATTTAGTCTTCCATTTTTGCGGAAACAAGTTTAAGTTATTTAATCATCCACAGGAAGAATATAAGACTTTCCAAAAATGTAATGAAAATTATGACCATTATAATAGCTAAAGCACTCGTAAAATTTTCGATATTTCTCTTGCAGATCTCATAAAATGTGTGCTGCATTTAATTGAGAATTTAGAATGAAAACTGTCTATTAGCATATCACTGCTAATATTAACCCTATTCAAGATTGTAGCTTTTACATATTGCTTCATTCTTCAACTCATCAATTGATGAAGAATTTGACTTAAACAAACCAACTTATAGAGTATCTAAATAAAATTCGCTCGGAGGAATGTAGAATCATCTCCTTTTCATCTGGAAAGAAATCAAATCGACTAATTAACGACTAGAATATAGTTTTCCTTGAGTGTTTTTTTTTTCGGATATTTTTTTCGGCCTTTTTAAGAAATAAATCATTTTAATACGGTCATGCAAAGTTTATATGATGTGACAACTACTCCGCATCATTTCCGAAATATTTCGCTTTCTTTCGCTTGTACAGCTTCCCTTTTTGTTCTGACTTTTCTTCTGATGACTCATTCTTACAAAAAAATGAGTCCCAAATCTTTTTATGGAAATTTAGTCTGGTTTTCATACAGTAACAAAATGTACTACGTAATATGCGTAACAGCAGGAAGCCTAAACATGCGAAAAGCTACTGAAAGGATGTTGGAATTAGTCTTCAGAAGAAAAAATGATAGAAGCCATATATCAGCGTATAAAATAGAATTCCGAAGCACGAAGCCGTATTCTACCAACCCAATCGTTTACATAAATATGAAACCTTATCGTGCTAGTGTCAAATTTCACAGTTCGAAAATATCTGCGGAGAAGCAAAATAAATATCCGTGCGTCAGTCTATAAAAACTATACTGCAAAACAAACTTTTTGATGTAAGAATACCGAAATACTTTCCTAATTTCATTCAAATTTAAAAAATTTAAGTACTAAATCAAAATAAACTGTTTGAATATTGAGAAGTTTAAAATTTATTTTCCCTCAGTTTAAAATTTATTTTCCGTGTGACATTTAAGCTTGCTTAATTTTGCTTTACTATAGAATTTTGACCATGAACTGAAAAAAAATTAATTTGTTCTTGCTTGATTGACACAACATTTTTTTTGGTTTCGAAATCTTCTTGTTGATAGATCCCATTTGAAATTTTACTTGGTAAC
>KK119278.1:0-11342 GCA_000611955.2 Stegodyphus mimosarum | reverse complement strand
TCCCCTTCCATTAAAAAAAAAAAAAACACTCCTACTATTATTACACCATTTTAAATATCAAATTAACTTTTTTAATGTTTTATTTTATAATTTCTTGGGGAAACACACTGAGAAATATTACTTTACATGCTAGTTTTAGCGTGAGCTTGAAATTTTCATGTGATTTGATTTGACTTATTCAAATACGGGAAAACACACGAAGGCTATCTGCCTAAGGTGAGAGATGCCTTCGGGAAAAACTTTCTAAAGGAAATTGGCTCGTATACACGTTACACATTGGGTAAAGCACGAAAATACCCATGCAGCCAGCCCGTTCGCCGAGATTCGAAGCCCGGACCAAACTACCAGTGTTTAGCGACTTTACCACTCGGCTTACATAATGAACAATGCAGATACAGATATTACAAAAATTTTATATATTTATTATATTATAAGATTTCTTGATAATATTTAGCTTATATTATTTATAAAACCCTTAACTACCCAACCAGCAGAAATAAATTAAACGAACTGTAATTACTTTGTAGAGACATTAGGTTTTTTTTTTTTTTTTGGAACAAGAGAGATGAAAAATATGCAACGCCTTCGCCGGGGATCGAACCACGGACCTCTGAAATACCGGCTCAGTGTGCTGACCATTGGAACAAGAGAGATGAAAAATATGCAACGCCTTCGCCGGGGATCGAACCACGGACCTCTGAAATACCGGCTCAGTGTGCTGACCATTACACCACGAAGGCATGCTAAGAATGTGGGAGATATACCTTATAACTTGATAATATTTAGTCCGGTTCGGGGGTTCGAATCCCGGTGAACGGACTAGCTACATATGCGCTTTCGTGGTTTTCGAAGTGTAACGTGCATACCAGCCAGGTTTCCTTAGAAAGACCTCCGCGAAAGCAACCCTCCTCTTACGCGAAATAGCCCTCGAGTGCTATGCCATAATCAAATAAATTAAAACAACCTATAGCAAAACAGAGAGAAGGAAAAGGAAGCAAAATGATATCTTATGAAAAATCTCCTCTTATCTCCTCAGTGTGTTGATAAAAGAAAGCAACTGTAAGAAAGAAGTTCGTGTGAGAACTTGTTTGCTCTTTGTGAGCATGCGCGATTTGATCGTTGAAAGGAATTTTACTGCTGTCATTTTTTATACATGTTGCGCTAGAAAAGTTATTGCATAGTTAAACGTCTAGTTGGCGCTTTATTTTTCCTGAGCAGTCAGATCACGTGTGACATTACGTTTTAGTGCGTGCGTGTTGTATTTTATGAACAAAAAAGACTTTCATCTATTATGATGCAAAGGTAAAAACGATTTAATTGTCATTTCCTCAATTCTGTGTTTATGTATTAAGTTAAAAAAATATCAACTTTATATATATATATATATATATTTAGTTAAACGTGCACGATTTCGAAATATGATTTTAAAATACATTTTAGTTAATCTAAATTAAATTTTTCTTATGAAAACAATATTTTTAATTAACTTAACCAATGATTAACTGATCATAATCTCAACCATTTCAATCAGTTTAGTAAATCGCACATTTATGTATAGGATAAGAGATTTGACCGGAATGCTCGTAGTACCAAAAATTAAAAAAACTTAAATTGTAACTAAACCATAATGGACTAACTTCTGATTTGTACTAGAAAGTGGTATAACCAAACCTTAACATCTTTTTAATGTTTGTTTAAATACTCAAGCCACAGTTTTCTCATATATAAAAAATTACTTAGTTGAAAAATTCACTTTCACCTGCCTGAAAAATAACGCGTTAATTCTTCTATAACTATCAAAACGGTCTTGAGATTTGTTTTCGCCGATGCAATTGTTAAAGGTAGCTGGCTTAATGTACAGTAATTAACACAGTCTCAAATATTTAACTGATATTTGTTACAATACTTGGCTTACAAGGAAAAATGAATCTTCGGTGAACATGTCAAATATCCTAAATAAAAAACCTGATGTGTACACTACATGACCTCCTTGTACGGAATATTAAATTATACGCATTTTGCATTTCATTTAAACTTAATGTATTGAATTAGATCTACTTCGTCGATAGCGCATAAACCTATAGGATAAATGCACTCTTTAAAATTCACTATATTTGTTCACATGGCGGTACTCTCGCTCTATGTTCACTTAGCAGCGTTACATCTCATTCATTTTATAACTCAAAATGCACAAAAATTATGTATATCATCTGAAGAATTATCTAATCGTTGCCACATGTTCTATTCAAATACTATAATAAATCTGAAACGATGTATAAAAGCAAACAAAGAAAAAAAAAGAAACAGTTTTTCACAGACGATTCAGTATTTCTCATTCAATTAATTCAGTTCTCACTTCCCGACAAGGCAAAAATACATAAAAACTCAAAATATCTATATTAAAAATTACGAAGTAAATCTTAAACACTTATTTCCTCGAATAAATTCCAGAATGGATTAAGCATGATTTAATTCGCAATAATAAAAGAAGGCGTTATCTCTGTTGTTGCGAGGCTTAGTTTCTCTAGATTAGCAACAAATCCACTATTCTACTAAGTTTCAAATGTAAACAAATATGGCTGCTATTTTGCCAAAAAAAATAGACTTAGCCGCACTTAAAAAACTTTTAAATTGTTGATAGTTCTACAACTGTAACATGCAGGTTAACTAAAGCCACAAAAACCTTAACCGGAAGATAAGAACAACATAACAAATCATTTTTAAAGTAAAAAATGCACAATTTACAAACATATAAGAATAAAGAAACTGAGCTCACTGGTTCGAGTAACAGAGTGGATATATATATATTTATATATTTTTGGTGCGGCCGATTGCAACCAAATTAGGAGGTGCACATCTGCGTGTTATAGCAGTCCTACATACAAAATTTCAATGTTCTGAGGCTACTCGTTTTTGAGTTATGCGAGATACGTACGTACGTGCGGAAGCCACGAAAAAATCTCATAAGAATTCATTTTAAATCAGTTTTATAATTTTTTTAGGGGGAAGAAAGAGTCCTTTATTCTGTCCTTATGTATGGATGTCCCGCAGAAAAATCGTTAAATTGCATTCGATAGCGGTCAAAATGGATATTTTTGATGAAATATGTTACCCGAAATTTTTCGCGATTACAATACTTCCTTTTTACTTTGTGCAACGAAGTAAAATTGGCAGAAAGGAGACTTATTTATAGGATGTTAGATATTTATTTAAAGTAATTTTAATATCTTAGGTATGAGTACTTGTGAGAAAACGGTTACTTATGAATTAGTTTTTAAGCAAGTTTCAAATGGAAGTGGTTATTGCAATGAAAAATGACAAAAATGATTATTAGCCCAAAGGGGCGTTAGAGCCAAAGGGTTATTATTCTCAAAACGGCATTTTGCGTTGGTTCACTTTTCAAACTGTCGCCACCAAATATTATCGCCATGTATTATATTTAAGGAAACTAAATAATGAAGGTTTCTCCCATTGTGAAACACAACGGTACCCAGAGCCATCGAACTTTGAATAATGTCCTCCAACAGAACGGGCACTTAGAATTTTGAATTTCAAATTTGCTTTATTATCTATTTGAAATTTTGTAAAACTTTAACAAATTTTTGATTAACAGACTCAACGATTTCAAAGCGCAATGGCAACACTGTACGGGAAAAAAAATAATTATCTCCAGGGCGCGAGACTGTGCATCGAAAATTCAAAAGATGTGCTAGTTTGCTGTTTTTAAATATTTTGTGATAGTGCTGTTGAATTGAATTTTATGTGGTTGAAGTGGAACATGATATTTAATAAATAAAGGTAACACGCAAACGTTTAAAAAAATGCCCTTTTGGGCGTAATATAAAATCTGAAAGCTTTCGGATTTTTTTTTTTCCTGCTAAATGTAAATGTTATGCGTACTTGATGTAAATAAGTTACTGGGAACTTTTAATTTCATATGAATAAATTTAGGAGGGCATGAGAAGGCATGTATATATATGCACAATTAGAAGATATATAACGATTTTAGTGAATTAGTGTTATAAAATTTGCTTAAAAAATAATTTTCCGCCTTTCACTGAGAGCATATAATGCATATCTAGATATGCTGAATTCCATTCAATATAAATGCTCAACTGCTTGAAGGTCTTTGTATGGCAAGAAAGAGAAATTTTATTTTTGGTGTTTGATTAACCGTACAATGAAGCAGAAATAAGCTTCAAGAAAATGCACAGTGTAGGTCAGTATCGGGAAGAGAACGGCTTTTATATATGATGAAAATTTTTCGTTGTGATTTTTAGTTATAATCGAAAATAAAGTCATGCTGTCAGATAAGAATATCGCGAAGTCCGCAAAGCAAAAGCATTTAGAATTTATACAAAATATTAATCACCAATACTCATACAAAATTATCTTACAGGCTTTCAGTATATGAATATGAGGCTTTATTTAGGTCTAAAAGGTGCGATGAGGATGAAAAGGCGGTATCTACACAGAGAAAAATGGTTTTATTTTCTTGTTTCTTGCAAATATTCCGATAGGAAATTTATTACAAAATGAATCGTTTCGTTCGTGTGTTGCTTATGATTAGAAAACAAATCCTGTATGAAATCATGATTTAAAGCATAAAGCAATTTTCTTCTAGTGTAAAGCAAAATGAAAGGGATTTAATGATCACATTTTCAGAGACTTCGTTTTCCTAGATCTGAATATTTTAAAATTATTACTTCTAATGTATATTTCACTCTTACCAGAATGGGTTAGCTTGAAAGATTTTTTTGTTCTCAAGTAAAGCGTTCTTATACAACATATTGAGTGTTGATGGTAACTTTTAAATTTTTTTTAGAAAGTCATCCATGAAAGCATCCCTTATGTGTTTTGCCATATTCAAACAATCGTTTTCATCTGCCACTGATCAAGATTCAGCTTGTAATTTTCTTCTATAAATATGTGAGCGCATAGCAAAACAAGATAGGACGATGGTCTCTGAAAACATGGTTTATGTCCCTTCGGCTTACTTTTTAGGCATACTTGTAGTATATTCATGATATAAATGGAAAGTATTGTTAGACAGTAGAAGGAAAGCAGGGGAAAAATTATCTTCTAAACTTTTCGTCTTCTCTCACAGTTCCGATTATGCGTAGTTAACAAATGGTTAAGAGCATCTGGCATGAAATTTCCTTTTAAGACTTCCTCGAATGCACTTTTCCCTTTACGTGTATACAACTATCGTGTATTTGCCCCAATCGATTAAACAAACAGTCGGATTATAAGGTCCTTATATTTAGGAAAATTTTACATTCATAAAAAATAATATACAAAATTTGTCACTCCCGTGCGACAAAAATTGATTTTTATTTATTATTTTATACTGATTATATTTAATTTCAAAATTGGAAATATTTGACTTACTTCTCAACTCGCTTTGACGGGTTGGTTAATAAATTAATTTGAATAGTTCGAGGTGGATTTTTCATTGAATCATTTTCTTTTGTTAGTTACTAGTTTTGTTAAAAGGGATATGCTGAAGGAATTTTCCTGCAAGTAATTTATAAGTTTTCAAAAGCTAAAATTACGTTATTAATATTGTCGTGCAAGTTTCATTACTTTAGAAGCATTATTTAAAAGTCACACCAAAACTTCATTAAACTAAATGTATTTAAAATTTTAATTTTCAGCAAATTCCGATGCTATAGCCTGCCATGTTTTCTAGACCCCGTATTCTACATGATCGCGTGTATAAAATCTCTTTTGAAAAAATGTATACATTTCACAATAATCCTCGTAGATATTTTCATCATTTAGTCTATTAAAATAATCAGCAATTTTCTACACTGATTTTATTTTTAGCTGCTTACAAATCGAAATATTTCGCCCTTCAGTCTGGGTACAGCCCCTGAATATGATTTCTAATTTAAGAAGAAAGTTTCTCTTAGACTTTTTATCGTATGTGAGACAAACGTCTTGCACTTTATTTTTTATAATTAGCATAAAATTTTCCAAAATATAAAATGTAATGGGTTTCTATTGTAACTGGAGGCTAGAGTTAATGTCTTGTAGACCCTACTTGACAAACAGCGAGCTATCGCTAGATCTTGAACAACTCACATAGTACGAAAGAAGAGTAAGAAGTAAACCTCGTTTTTGTTTAAAAATAACAAAGCACAAGTTCTGCTACAGAAGAAACTAACATTACTTGTGGATATTTCAATCAACATAACAGATAATTAAATTCAAATGTTGATAGCGTATTATTATTATTATGTATTAACATAAGATACCTTACAAAATATAGGAACAGGGGTATCGTATAAAAATTCATAGTTTTTTTTTTTTTTTTTGAAAAAGCTACTTTACCCTTGATACACTTAGTTGAATTCATCATTGCCAGAAGGATTCTGGCAATGATGGAATGTAAGTTGGCATTCCGACACTACTTAATTAACTCAGCTTCTGAGAACATCATAAATAAACTTTTAACTAATTTCATTATAAAGATCCTTTGCTCTCATTTCTGTTTTTATTAAGTTTGGAGCGTGCTGTAACTCACGTGCGATTGTGACCATAGAAACTATGCACACAAGCATAACCTTGAAAGATTTCGCAAGTCCTATTTTGTTGACAATAATGTAAAACAAGTGTCTAAATTGCAAGTTAAAAGCAGCAGATTTTAGTCCTCTACAAACTAACCTCTCAAGACGGATGTAGTTATCTCTAGATGTAGTATCTTTCCTCTTAGTATTCCATTTTTGGGGAATTAGGTACCCCAAGTGAATAGACTTTTAGTAACTAAGAATGTGAAATTAAAGAGACTTTTAAATTTGGAATAATTTTAAAGCTAAAATAAAACCATTCAAAGCAAGTCTAGTACAGAAGCAGGACTGAGGGGAGGCTTTATACTGATGTGACCAAATATACATGATCCTAAAGTATGCTTAACTTTTTAATTGTAAGACAACAGAAAGTAAAATTTAAAAAAGCACTGAGAACGGTACTAAATTATCTGCATATGGAGCGTACTTACCAAACAAAAAATAGAATTTTGAAAGGATGATATCCCCGATTCTAAATAATTTGCATCATGAAACTTTAGGTAAAATAAATTTGTTTATATGTTGAGTTATCATTATTAATTAATATCTTGTAATAATCTATTGACTCATCCTATGAGTATGCTCAGAAACGATTGAAAATTTGAAACCGTTCTTTTTACGGAGAATAATACTCTTTCAAATAGCTCGTTTTATCGAATTAAACCTCAGAGCTATCTGACACCCCTAATTTTAGTAAAATGTTATTGCTTAAGTAAAACTACTACAATGTTTACTCGCATAATAGTGGCACATTTTTTTTTTGTTGTTGCCAGTTTTTTATTGTGAAAGTCTAGAGACGACTATTATGCGGGGAAATCTACTACACAATATTTATTGTACACTTTTGACGACTGTTTCTGCTTCAAAACGGGACGCGACTATTACGCGAATAAACACGGTAGATATGTAACGTGTTAATCCTCGAGTGACAATTTCGATGAGTGTGCAACTAATTGTAAAAGGAGGAAATAATACTTTTTAAAATCTTAAGTGCTTTGATAATTTTTTTAGCAGGTATCTGAAATTATCGGAATCATTCTCTGGTCATACTCAAATTGTGGACAATTTGAAAACGGCGTTTCAAAATTGCCGTTTTATCAAACACACAACGAAAACCGTCTGTATGAATCAGGCAGTTGACTAACTAGTTGTGGCCACCTACACCAGCTCGTGATTGTTGACGTCACGACCTTGTTCTCGATTAGGTTTGGCGATTTCAAGAACTTTTTTCCTACCTGCCTGGCTACGCCCACTGTATGCCGCGTTTCCTACCCTTTGTGTTTGGCGAAGAGTAGAAGTTACTGAAAAGGCTTCAGATAAGACGCCAGATAATGGTGTTCTACGAAATTACTCGATGAAGCTGTCTGTTCGGTTTCAGGATGAAACTCATGTAGGCTAGCGTAAAACAAACGGAAATTCTTCGGATCTTTGTTGCATTAGTAATGGGGTTTAGAGATGCAGAAATAAAGATTTAGGTATTGGAAGTCACTATCCTTTCATAGAAATGGTTACTTTAAAATTCTTTAATAGATAGTGATTCTTTATAGTAGCCCTTTTTATACTTTTTTTCAATCGCGACCCCTTTTTATCATTAAGTTTTTTTCCCCCGACCCCAGAGATTAAATATGAAATAAAGATGTAACAATAAATATCCTTTCGTAAACAATTTACTTCTTTGGTACACAATATGCATATAAAAAGTAGCTTTAGAATTTGTTTCAAGCAAGCAAAAATTAATGAAAGAAAATTCTAACGAGACAGATATGCTTCTTTTCTGTTGAATGACAAATTAAACGTTAGGGCGATATTTGACATAGTTGGACATAAAGCATCTTCAACATGTTTCAACGTTGAACGACATTTAGTTTTAATTAGCGATAAGCTGAAGAAGTAGTTTTATATAAATATGTGGTGCTGAATGAGAGAAGGACATTTAATGCTATTTCAAAAATAGTGAGAAATATAGTTCAAATCCGATCCAGAATTCATCAAGGATTTTTGAAATACTAAAATCTCACGAATGAAGTTTCTTTAAATTCATCTATCGAACTGAATTTTCGGGATCCCAAAATTTCTATTGCGACCCATAGTTTAAGAAACTCTACTTTATATAATACTAAGCTCTCATCTGTTTATTTACAGTGTAATCAAAAGTTATTCCCATTTGATTAGACTAGCTGCCTAAAATAATTATTACAAAAAAGAAAAAATAATAATGATTTTAATGAATCCTGCTAGTGTCATTTCACTGATCCAACTAATAAGTAATAATAATATAGATGAAGAATTGCGTTTATTGCTTTTAAATATCTTTGTTAATCAATAGCAGGGAGATTAAATTTAGAAGAAAAATTTAATACTTACGTTTTACCGAATATCAGCATACTGGTAGGGGAAAGATAAAAATCTTTTGTTTCGGGCAGTTTCAATACGTTTCTTTTAAATAGCTAAGTTTTCTGATTAAATTTGAAACATAAATATTCTACGCTTTTGCCGAGTGGAACATATTCCATTTAAATTGTAGAGTTTGATGATTAAAATTTTTGCACAAAACTTAAAATCAATAAAAGCAAATTCAAAAGTTGGGCTTTGAGATAAATATATTCGGCTAGGGGATTATATGTGCTTCAAAATCTGACCTTTAGGTGCCGCCGTATTCCCCCAATGCAAAGGACATATTTATATTACATATATCTGCACACACCGCTCAGACGATATAGTGGTAAATGGAGCCTACGGCGGTGCCGAAGCGCCCGGGTTCGAATCCCGTAGAAATATAATTATAAATATATACTGCCTTTGCGGCATAGGAGCACTCTAAATATATGGCGAGCCAAAAGTCCTGTCGTGTAGTTTGGTCGTAGGGGAGAGTATTGGGAGACCCTGGACCATCCCCAGGGAGCTCTTTTCAAAATTGGGGTGAAAGTAGAAGTCCAACCTCCTTAAGGCTCTGACAACCAATATTTCATAAATATGGACCCAACAATATATATACATATAGATTCTTCATTAATTAATAATAGAGATTTATAAATTGCCACTTTTACTGAGGGTGCATAAATATTTCTGTTATATATACAGTAAAAACGCATAAATAAATAGACCATGTCTTAAAATCTCATATATCAAGGAAGAAAGCAAAAATTTTTCTTCTAATTTTTAAAAAGTTTTTCGTAATATATGTTATCAATTAAGAGTGGCGTTCCGTTCATGAAAACGACCCATTTGAAAAATATTAAACAAAGCAAATGAAAATTAGCGATAAGCTTATATACTACGCTATAATTTCTAGCGTAGAATCTCCAAAAAAATCAGGATTCGCTCAATCTTCGAAATTTAGGAAGTGGTTATAGTGGAGAGGAGGAGGACGAATAATAACTTCACAATGGGTCCCCTTTCCAAAAAAAAAAATGTTAAAAATTTTGCCCCTAAAAATTAAGAATAATTATTCCCTGAATTAATTTTGATTTGAAATTCAATGAACAATTTATGTAAAATAATTCTCTCTCTGGGAAAATGTATCAAAATAAAATGTTATGAATGAAATTTTTTTGGCAGTTGCTTTAAAGAGGAGAACTTTCTTTTATCCCTAACTTTTATAGCCCTACTGCTTTTCTGATCTACATTTTGGCAATAATATTGCGTCAGATGTAGTTTTATATAATATCGTTCATTGCATGAAAAGAATGTTATTTTCATTTTATAGCATTCCTTCTGAAATTCTTCCTCTATTATTTACTTATTTTCCCCTGAACTAAGAATATTTTCATGGAAAACATAAAAGGTATACATTCTTCAAATGAAAGCTTCTGACTCGTTGTAAACTCGCAAGATGATTTTATGTAAAATCAATAATAATACAACACAGAAACTAGTATGACATTCTTCATCTCGGATAAATGAACTGAAGCTTTTTTTTGCTTTAACTAACCTTTCAGCGAGGAGACATTTTTCTTTTTTCAGTCACAATGTATTGTTTTTATTATCGTAGCAAATTTATGCATTAATTTATGGCGTTATGAAAAATGTTGAAGATTGGATTATTTCGACTACAACAAAAGCACTCGAGGGTCATCTTCCTAAGGATGCTGTGATAGAGGACTTTCTAAGTAAAATCGGTTAGCATTCGCTTCGCATATGGGGGTAACCATGAAAACTAACATGCAGTCATGTCATTCGCCGATCGGAACCCATAACTGAAATACTACTGTTCAGCAAATTTACCCTTTGGTTACCAGTGGGCTTCAAGATTTCGAGAATGAATAAATGTTGCAACTTATTTGTGTAATATCAGCGAATAATTTTATGGCCTCAGAAACATATATTCCATATTTAGGAACTGTTTACCAGAAGAAAATGCAAAATTGCTTTAAAACTGAAGATAAAGTTCTCAATACATTTATCAGTTAAAATGTTTACAAACTTTATAAAATTCAACCCAAATGTATCTTAAATATTCTACAAATAACGAAAAAGAGACCTTAATGAAAACCTCTGAAAGATCAGTAATAATAAGTCAAATAATGGTAGGATTCACTGGTATTTATTTCAGCATACTAAATTTCAGGTAACCTACATGTAATAATCCTTTGCAGTCAAAAGGTAGCAGTGTTCTCCATTTATTAGCGATATCATTAACGAAGCTCCCAGTTTTATTGTCTTTTATTGTGATGTCTGTGGTTATTTAGCTATGATATTACATTGTAGCTTTATCAGGACTTAGCTTTCTGTGTGTATTCTTTGAGAACATGGTAAATTCTGTAAAGGGTT
>KK119277.1:538714-551866 GCA_000611955.2 Stegodyphus mimosarum | reverse complement strand
GCGTGAGACGTGTGTGGCCTCACACGCTCGATAGAACGACGTTATGCAGAAAAAGAGAGAGAGAGCGCTCTTGTGATCTTCAATCTACGACTAATATCGACTTCTATGAGTCTTGATTAGTAAATCAAACTGATTGCCATAGGCCAATAGCGGTAGTAATTAAGAAATGATGCCCTCTGGCATCAACACCCGGAGGCGAGAAGGATAAGCATTCTCGCCAAATATGGCAACCCTGCCTTCTCTTGCAGTTTCTGGTAACCCCTGCTTTGCGGGGAAGCTGGCCTACCGAACCTGGACATTTCGTAACAAAATTTTCTCCTTATCGTTTAATTTTGTTGACCAGTGCATAACTGATTTAAAAGTCTTCTTATAATATACACTGTAATATCATTTACATTTTTACAATATCTGCGTGATACACTGCCGGTACTTAATTACATACGTTCAAAAGCTAATTTTTTTAAACACAGCAGACAAAATAAAATTATAAATGTCTTTTAAAAAAGTCTGTGTCACAAGAGTACATAATATGGCTTTGGCCGATTAGTTTACGTAGTTTTTGAAAATAAGACACCAAATGCTATTAAGACATAATCTGACTTCGAAGAAGGTTTAAGATATTTCTCTAGCCTTCTCAGCATGCCTCCGTGGTGTAATGGTCAGAACATTTGGCGCATATTCGAGAGGTCAGAGGTTCTTGTCCCGGCGAGAGCACTGCACATTTTTTATGTCTCCTGTTTCGAAATAAACTAATCCGTGGCGCCCGAACTAAAAAAGGTGGTGGATGATGATTCTCCACCTCGAGGATTTGACCATTGGGTCCCATTAATACCCAGTCGTAGCGTTTAAAAGGCGGAGAATATAAGGTTTCTCCCGCCTTCTTAGCATTATTTCGTGATGTAATGGTCAGCACACTCAGTGCGTATTCGAGAGGCCCGAGGTTCGAGTCCCGGTGGCATATAAGCATTCTGTACCGCGCCGCGCACATAGGGAAAATTTCCTCCACGTGATTGAATATGGCCTCTAATGACATCATCACATCGCTTAGGAACGCCTTCACTTTGCTTGGGCTGGAGGATACACCTTCATACTGTTTGTTTATGTTTTAATAACAGCACCGAAGAGATTATTATGCGCGCTGTTCTTTTCTTGCTATGAAATTACACTTCTTGTAACACTATAGTTGGTGAATTTCATATAAAAAATATAGTGCTTTTTTTCCCCTAAAGATAAAAAGTATTATTTGATGTTCATTATATATCCATTCTCTACAGATGCAATCTCCGAAAGCATGAGACAAATCAGTTTTCAAAAACTACTTTGGTAGCTAACATAGTATACAGTACATTCACATTATTTATAATCAATCTGAAAAAGTAGAATTTATTTTTGAAGTTAGACAGACTACTATAGTATTTGGAACAGAGAAATAGGATGCATATTTTAAATTGAATGATATTACTTTATGAATATTGCCCATTTTTTTAATGTGTAACAACTTTTGTATCTTTGCAAAAAAATAGTGTTTGTCAGAGAAGAAAGTTTCTTTTCTTATACACGTGTATTAAATTCAGTGACAATACTGAATGTAGTTTTCTTTCATTTAAGGAAACAGAATATTAAAAATGACATGGACATTAACGTGGAAATGACATAACATTTGCAAATGAAATATTTTCTGCAATGTGAAAGGAACAGAACGCAACAAAATTGCAATAATAATAATATACTTACTAGCACACAATGTCTTTACAGTTGGATCGAGATCGTCGCGTTTTGGTTTTTGCACTAAATTCATGAACTTAACTATTTATATAATCTAAGCGCTTAAGATTGCTTTTGATATTAACAGCATCTTTGAAAGATTTTATAATTTTACTATTCCATGAAACAGGCAGCCATCTGCAGAGCGCTGCAGCTAAATTTTTGCGAGTCAAAGAAAACAAAAGATAATTTTCACGCTTCTGTGTCTCTCATGCACGTCATTCAACGAAAACAAAATGGTAAGAATCCCACATCCCACCTAAACGCCATTACGCCAAGAGAAAATGATATCATCGAAATGTATGTCCAATCACAAGTACGGATTTTTTTCCTATGCGCGTGGCGCGGTACATAACGCTTATATGCGTCTCGGCGAGGGCATTGCTCTTTTTTAGATCTCCTGCTTCGAAATAATATAATGACCCTACAGTGGCACCCGAACTAAAAACGTTCGTGGATGTTGATACTCCACCACAAAAATCTGGCGATTGGGCCCCCTTATCCTCAGTTGCCCTTTAAAAGGGGGAGTATATAAGGTATTTCACCCGCCTTCTTAGCATGCCCTCGTGGTGTAATGGTCAGCACACTTGGCGACTATTTGAGAGGTCCGAGTCCCGGCAAAAGCATTGCTCATGCTATACGCCCCTTTTAAAGGGCGACTGAGGATTAGGAGGCCCAATCGCCAAATTTTGGTGATGGAATATCATCATCCACCACCTTTTTTTAGTTCGGGTGCCACAGTAGGGGCATTAGGTTAAATTATTCTAATCGTTCTCTTTCCAACTTCTTGAACTTAAGAACGGGCAGAATTTGGCATGACAGTGGATAAACTTTCAGCAGGTGACAGAGAAAATGCTATAGAATTAACATCCTTTTTTTTAACCTTTAAGACAAAAGCTGTGATTGTTGTTCCAAAAGTTAAAAACCAATGGCGTGTGAGTAACAATGGGTCTAGATTCCAAGACACCATATAACGTAGATAATCATAGGATTACATGGGATACAGGGCAAGAATTCTAAAGTTTTATGTAAGAATGAATTACTTAATATTAATTTGAATGCTTTCCACTACTCTGTAAAGAATTTTTTTTTGCAAATAATGGATAAAAATCTAGTTTTCTTTACAGATTTGTACAGTTTTGATTACACTACATAATTGCCTTATTTTAAACTACCTATGGCTGGTGTATACCTTAAAATAAACTTCCCTTTTTTAAGTACTATTTCATTTATTATATATTTTAAAAACATGTTGATCATATGAAAACATCTTTTATTTAATACATGCTTGCTTGAAGGAGCCCTTTTATTTGATATTGATTTTATCCGAAAAAGTTTCATGCATTTAAAAGAAATAAACTAATTTCGACTTTTGATATAAAGATTACGCTAAGCAAATATTTAAATATTACAGTTCGTATTTAGATTCACGTATGTCGTTGCATAAATTGATATAATTTTAGAAATATATGCGTTAGTTTGAAGAATATTTTTCGAAGCTAAAAATAAGAGATCATATATCAGAATTTTCGACACTTTTAACGTTGGTAATGTATTTAGTATTATTTATTCTTAAGCAGAATCGCTAAATTTCGTTATTTGTTCAAAGCATACGGAGATACTGTAATCGTATTTAAATAAACTGAAAATTTTTCTTATGCTTTCGAATTTAACATATCATTTCCAGACATTATAACTTTTGGTCTTCATTTTCCCCATTTCCAAAACTATTCGTTAGTTAGATTCCCCAAGCCTGAGATTTCTGGAACGAAACTTCTCGAAAAAGTAACTATCATCAGAATTGAGCCGGGGGTCTTCGCACAGGTATAGTAATCATTACGTCATATGACTACATGGGACGAATGTTTAAACTTATTTAAATTATATCTCATGTAAAGGGCATAAGGTATTTTCTCAATCCTTTCTGCATGCCTTCGTCGTGTAACGGTTAGCACACTCGCCGCGTATTCGAGAAGTCCAAGGTTCCAGTCCCGGCGAGGACATTGTACATTTTTCACGTCTCTTGCTTCAAAATAACCTAATACACTACAGTGGCGCCCGAACTAAAAGGGCATGGGAGTGGTTGATGATGATTCTTCAACACCAGGATTTGGCGACTGGGTCCCCTAATCCCCAATTAAATCCCAACCCGCCCTTTAAAAGGTAGACATAAGGTATTTTCTCAGTCGTTTCTGCGTGCCTTCGTCGTGTAATGGTTAGCACACTCGGCGCGTATTGTTTAAACTCATTCACTGTATACTCATCTAGAATAGAAATTGCAGAGGAATATTTTTATTTCAAATGCGGACCTCGTAACGACTTTCTAATAAGGCAGTTCACCAGCCGCTGAGAGGCAAAATAGTTGACCACTGGTAGTTGAACTCTGATTTCAATCTCGGTACATAGGCTGTTTGCATGGGAGGTTTTGTAGTTTTTCCCACGTGTAACATGAATACGGGCCAGTTTCTCTCGAAACGACCTTTACAAAAAATCCCCTTTTCTCCTCGTGCGCTTATATACCTCCCATAATCATATGTCCACTGTGCGAAAAAAAAATGGGACAGTTCTATAGCTCCCATTCTACTGGTTCGATTAAGAAATTCAACTTGAGTTTTCCATATCTCGAAAGCGAGACTTAGGATATGTGTTAGGTTTATATATAGCATTGTTTTAACAAAGGTATTTTGACAAAAAATCGGGCTTTTTCAGAAATAACATACCAATTTTTTTCCATATTTCGATTCTACGACTTAATTTATGCCAAAGTGCCAAGGTTTGTAAAAATCGCAGGAATAGTTTTTAAAATATTAGCTATCAAAATTTTAGCTCTCAATGTTAATTGAATTTATTGTTTTTAAAATATTAGCTCTCAAAATTTTAGCTTCTCAATGTTAATTGAATTTGTTGTTTTTAAAATATTAGCTCTCAAAATTTTAGCTTCTCAATGTTAATTGAATTTGGTATACATTTATTAATCTCTCTTTTTTATTAAACTTATTTGATTATTCCTTTCACATTTGTAAATTTAGGCTTATTCAACATAAATTTCGCCCATTTTTTATGATTAGTTTTTAAAATTTCTGTTTTGAAATAATTTTTATAAACATTCCGAAAACAATTTTGAATTATATGCTGTAAATTTTTACCATTATTTTAAAGTAGATTATTTCTAATCATACCTGCAAAAATTAGAGTTTTCTATTACCTGATATATACAGGAATTTAGATTATCAATTTAGATATTGGTTCGAAAACGTTTTATTGTCTATTGAAATTCTGCATATTTCTTAAAAGCGATAATAACATGAAATATGGTTTTGGCACTTAAAATTATTTGAAAGTAGAAACGATGTGACTTTTTTCCGCTCATGCACAATGTAAAAAAGGAAAATATCTTGCCATGTATTAAGAAGCTCGCCAAGTGAATTATTCTTGGCGCAAACTGGACAAAATGCGCCAAGATAAAATTTTGAATTTCTCCGTAAATTTCGCATCACACTTTACCAAATTTAATATTTAGGCATAATTTGAGTAGTAGAATAGAAATATGGGAAACAATTGGCGTGTCACTTTAGAAAAATGTCCGGTTTTGTGTCAAAATATCCATAGTAGGACAATGCTATATATAAATCTAGTATATAAAGTTAAATCGCGCTTTCGAGACATGAAAAACGCAGTTTGAATTTCGTCAATCGACCCAGTAGAACGGGAGATGTAGAGCTGCCTCATTTTTTTTTCGCAGTGTATACATGTGTAGGCTTACGTATTGGATTTTGAATGATTGTGTAATTCTTCGGCGGTATAATTAATACCTTTGGTTTAATAATTTTTATAAAAATAGATTTAATTTGAACATTGTCTTACACTGGTGTGCAAAAATTAAGGACGAAGTCGAAAAATTAGCATATCTGCTGAACGAAGAGGCAGAGCGGATAGAAAGACCAATCAGGAGATTAAGAAAGGTGATATATGGTAGCACATGCGCAGATATGCAGGTAGACGTAATGGGGAGTGTCTGAGTAGTATAAAGCATGTTGTCGGTGTAAGATCAGTATCTCTGGCAAAGGGATTGCACGCCGTATAGCAGTTAAAATCACACCGAGCTGCTGCCTCAGCGAGAAATGGCGAATAAGCAATCCGTTAGACGACATCTGGATGCTTTTACCCGAGATCGAATCATTGGGAAGTTGGAGGAAGGCCGCCGTGTCTGCAGAGTTCGGACTTGCTCACAGCATCGTTTCACGACTTTGGAGACAATTTCAAACTACAGGAACAGCTATCCGGGGGTTTAGTAGTGGTCGTCCACGAGGAACCACATCCGCAGATGACCGGTATATTGCCTTACAGGCCAGAAGAAACAGGAGGCAGACAGCGGGAGAAATCGCTAGACACACGACACAGGCGACTGGACGACCGATATCGCATTTTACCATGGCCAGAAGACTGCACGGTGGTGGTCTGTTTGCACGACGCCCTGTACGGTGTGTACCTCTAACGCCTGCCCATCGGAGAAGGCGTTCTCTGTGGTGCCGGGAACACCGGAATTGGAGAGACAATGAATGGGGACGAGTACTCTTTACAGATATGAACAGATTTAGTTTGAGTTATAGAGCAGATTTAGTCTGAGTTGCGATTCTAGACACATACACATCTGGACAGAGCGGGGAACACGCGATAACCCCTTCAACATCATCAAAAGGGACTGTTTTGGAGGTCGCGGAGTTCTCGTTCGAGCAGACATAATGCTTGGTAGCCGGACCGACCTTCATATCTCCCAAGGAGGTTCGTCCCCTGGGACTGCTATTGTAACGAGGTTCTTCTTCCTTACATGCTTCTTTTCACAAGGGCTATGGGTCCTCAGTTCCTCTTCATGGACGACAACGTTCCACCTCATCGCAAAGTTACTGTCGAAGAGCTGTTGGAGAGTGAAGATATTGTACACATGGATTGGTCGGCAAGGTCTCTGGATCTAAATCCCGTCAAGAATGTACGGAACTTACTAGGGAGACCCGTGACAGCACGTAACTTATTGCCAGCAACGATTCCGGAACTGCGATTGGTGCTACAAGAGGAAAGAGCAGCAGTGTCTCAACAGCTCATTAACAACCACATATCCAGCATGCACAAATGATGTAAAACCTGCCTAGCAGTCAGGGGAGATCATATCCCCTATTAAGACCAGATGTTTTTTGCTAGACTCCCATCACAGGGATGTTTCGGCGTTCAATCGCGTTGCGCTCCATGCTACTTTTTCAATAAAGCTTCTTTTTATCCCTCTGATTTCTCTTTTAGTAAGTGTTGCTTACATTATTCATGTCCTTACGTGTTGGGGATCTTACAGTATTAAATGTGTTGATTTGGAAAGCTATTGTACAAAGTTATATTGAAAAAACCGTCTCGTCTTTAATTTTTGCACACCAGTGTAATTGTGCAGGTGTGTAGCATATGTAGGATAGCCTCGCCTTCTAATTTCATTACTTATTAATTCTAAATGTTAATTTATTTCAGCTTAAAAAATAAGTCTAAGTGAGTATATTTGTTCAAACTTAATTCTGTAAGATTCAATTTATAATAATAGCAAAGCTATCTTTTACGAGGCGCATTAACGAGGCTGCGTGCCATTATGCAACTTCAGAAAGTCATAAAAAGTGAAAAAGCTAATTAAATAATTTTAATTTCCCTTTACAATTTCGAAGGGTGTACAGATGCTGGTAAAGAACAAAAAGTGATATGGGAAATACAAAAAGCAATATTACATACATGCGGCATAATGCATCCAAAGATAGATTCTACAAAAAGAATCTTACTCTTTAATGTAAATTTTACTTATCAGCTTTTTCATCTGTGTTTTTGTAACTAATCTTATGAAGAAATTAAAAAGTTATATCTTTATTTAATTTCAACAGCTTAAACTCTCTTGAGAGTTTATTTAATTTTATCTTTGTTACGTGTGGTTTGAAATACACAGTACAAGGCATTATAATTCAGATTTAAAATTTTTACAGTACCTTATTTTTTATTCTTGTCACATCCATATGAATCACAAATAATATTAATTAAAGTTTTGAAGCTGGTGCAGAACTTAGCAATAGGAACTTGTCATCTTTTAAAATTAAACAAAAGATATGAAATGTAAATTTTACACTCCTAGGCACACAAGCTTTCTTTACACACAATATTTATTTTTAAAACGCTAAATGTTGTCATAACGAAAAAAGTAAATAGCGTCTCGGTCTACGCAAATTCTACAAGTAAAGAACATCTTTTAAATCTAATTAATCATATCTGCCTTTAAAGAGACTAATGCTCCTTCCTATCTTCCGGTGCAAACTAAGAATAATTTTTTTCTTGAAAAATAGTTTAATTTTTAATTCAAAGAGGGTTCGCTGTGTTTATAAAACCTTCATTTCTGTAACTGTGCTTAATTGCCTTTGTAATTATTTAGAATTTTGCAGCTATTTAGTTTCTTTTTCACTAAAATAGCTTCGCTTTAAACTAGCTCTGCTCTGAAGATACATGTATAAAATTTTTTTAGCATAAAGGGGTGTTATTAAATAAAGGCTATAATCTAGAAACGTCATTTTGCGTCGGTTCACTCTGAATGCCCGTGTCACTTTTCAGATTGTTGCCACTAAATGTTATCGTTCTGTATTATATTTAAAAAAATTAAATAATGAGGCATCTGTATGAATGTAGGTATGTTTCTCGCATTCTGAAAAAACAATGGTACCTAGCGTCATCGAACTTTGGAAACATAGCCTTACACCCGAACATGGGCACATGGAAGCATGATATGAAATTCGAATTTGCTTTTATTGTCTATTTTATTCTTTGTAAAACTTTAACGAATTTTTGATTAAGAAACTGAACAATTTAAAAGAAAGCAGCGGCAACACTGTAAGGAAAAAGACATTTGTATCTCTAGCGTGCGAGACTGTCTATCGGAAATTCTAAGTTATGCTGTTTTGAAATAGTTTTTGTCCAAAGTGACGTTAGCTCAAATGCTCTCAAAACGTGCATGTGTGCGCAAATGAAAAATACGCCCCTTTGGGAGTAATATAAAATCTAAAAGCTTTCAGATTTTTAGTCCAAAGGGGCTTTGTCCCTGAAGGACTATTGTTTTTGTTTTGTGAAATTCCTTCGGAAACATTAAATGTCGGTTAACTTTTCAAACTGTTAGCACCAAATATTTCAGCATTGTATTATATCTAAAACTAAATGATGAAGAATGTTCATGAATGTATTTATATTTCTTGCATTGTGATAAAACGACAGTACATAGAGCCATCGAGTTTTGAATGTCGTAATCCTGCTGCGAATATGGGCATCTGGAAGCCCAAATGTGAAATTTGGAATTTGTTTTATTATCGATTTCATAGTTTTTAAAACTTTAACGAATTTTCGATTAACAAACTCGAGGATTTTAAAGCGAAAAACGGCAACGTTGTACAGAAAAAACATTTTTATCTCCAGCGCGTGAGACTGTGTATCGGAAATTCTAAACGTATGTTCAATTTAAAATTATTTCGCGATATTATTCTTTAACTGAATTTTATGGTTTAAGTGCGAAGAACGTGATATTTAATAAATAAAGGTAACACACAAAATGTTAAAAAAAAAGCCCCTTTGGATGTAATTTAAAATCTGAAACCTTTCGGATTTTCTTTTTTTATTAATTCTTTTTTTTATAATTTTTTTAATAATTTTTATTAATTCTCATTAACCGTCACAATGGTCAAGTGGCTAAAGTTCCTATGTAGAGACATTAGGTTATTTAGTAGCAGAAGACATGAAAAATATGCAATTCCTTCGCCGGGAATCGAACCACGGACCTCTGAAATACCGGCTCAGTGTGTTGACCATTACACCACGAAGGCACGCTATGAATGTGGGAGATATACCTTATATACTCCCCTTTTTAAAGGGCGACTAGGGTTTTAGGGGACCTAGTTGTTGTGGAGAGTCATCATCCATAACCCTTTTAGTTCGGGCGCCAGTGTAGAGACATTAGGTTATTTAGTAGCAGGAGACATGAAAAATATGCAATTCCTTCGCCGGGGATCGAACCACGGACCTTTGAAATACCGGCTCAGTGTGCTGACCATTACACCACGAAGGCACGCTAAGAATGTGGGAGATATACCTTATACCTATTGTAAGGTATTACAACCGATACGTACTTAATTGTAGGTTTAGTTAATCAATTATATTAATTCTTCAGCTAACAATACAAAATTTCTACTAGAAATAAGTGAATTCAAAATTTTTTTATTAACAATCAAAATTCAATAAAATAATACACAAAATACAGAATAAAGTACAAATTTTTCCCAAAACGGATTGGAATCAAAATTCTTTCTCTTTGTAGCATTAATTCAATGAATGAATAAATATAAGAACAAATATACGAGAACAAATAGAACATCTCATGCCTGTACCGCACAATCAGAGTTTAAGATTCACATTTTAATACCTAATGTGAAATGTGAAACACTGAAAAACACAGTCCCATCTTGGCCTCTCTGATGTGAAATAATTTAAAATTTTCTTTAGCGCTTAATGTCTGCCGCCGAAATTAATCCAATGCTGGCTAGTCTTTGCTTCTGTAAATTGCTAAATGTCAGCTTAAAATACAGTTCATGTGTAAAATTTAAACAGAATTATATTTGCTGGTGAATCTGGTGAATTTGTGAAAAAATTTAAAAGATGACGTAAATTAAAATAAATTGCTGCCGAGCAAAATGTAAGAAAATAATCAATCAGCCATAGTTCCAATATTTATAATAATAATCTAGAATTTAAAACCATGAACGCTTGGGATCGTAACGAATATCGCTAACTTCTTAACAATTGACCTTATAAGGTGTTTCTCCCGCCTTCTTAGCATGACTTCGTGGTATAACGGTCAGCACACTCGGCGCGTATTCGACTCCCTGCGAGGGAATTGCACATTTCTTCATGTCTCCTGCTTCAAAAGAAATTCTAATGACTCTACAATGGCGCCCGAACTCAAAAAGATGATGGATGATGATTCTCCAACACCAGGATTTGAAGAACGGGTCCCCTAAACCCCAGTCTCTCTTTAAAAGGGTATTTCTCCCGCCTTCTTAACATGCCTTCGTAGTGTACTGGTCAGCACACTCGGCGCGTAGGTCCGAGTTTCGAGTCCCGACGAGGGTATTGCATATTTCTTCATGTCTCCCGTTTCAAAAAAAAATCCTAATGACTCTACAACCTAACATATCCGTCATCTCTCGGTACTTTCTTCACATTTACTGTAAACAACTTTGCCTGCAAGAAGCGGCAAACTTCATCAGGCTCACGGTTAAGATTAACAGCCTGCTTGCCATTCAGTTTGTATATACGTTTGGTCTTTGGGGGTATCATGAAGAGTTAAGAAGAAAGGGAAGAATTTAATCTGAGACGAACTCGGTAGTCCTCAAAGTTTTTGAAGTGCGGCGCATTTAAAATCTAAGAAATAATTGTAGACGAACGGCGTAGAAATTTCTGAGAAATGTGTTGCAATAATTAAGTCAAATATTAGCTTTCTCTTAAAATTTATCACGCGCTGCATTGCACGGGGAAATAAAACAATTTTAATTATAATTCTACTAACATTAGCTATCTAAAAGCAAAATTTTAACAATATTTATCACATATTATTAATTTATAAATAAAATTTTAGTGTTATTTATTAGTATTATTATCATTAATTATTTATTATTGTTATTTATTAGTATTATTATAATCATTAATTATTAATTAATTATAAATTATATATTTATCACATATTTATTAATTTATGAATGAAATTCTATTTATAACATTATTTATATATATCACACATATATTTAATTGCATCACATTTATAAAGGTTTCATAAATGATGTATAAATCGCTCAGTATAAAGTGTATCGGGATATGGACTTTTACTTCCATTGCTATAGATTGTAACGCAAAGCCCAATTGTTCAGCAGCTCAGCACGAATTATCAATACTTACTATTACAAAAAAATGTAGTTATTGGTCTTTCATATTACTTACTTCATAATAATCACTTCCTACTCAATGTCGGTCCTAATGATGGGTTCAGAAAAAGAAAACACCTTGATGAAGATCAATAAAAACCCTTTATTTAGTCTATGTCATCCGTAAGGAAGCTATCGAAATGATAGAACTGGCTGTGACTAATAAAGCAATTAAGAATAAACAGTTATCGTGGTAGCGTAGATAAATTTCCAGGACTATCATTTTGAAAATTAAATAAACTTGAACTGGAATGAAAAGACGAGAAATACCCATGTGAAAATAGCACAGAGGGATTCCAGAATTTTCCAGCTAAAAGTTAGAAAACGAAGCCTCCTGCGCCCGCTGTTCCATAAAAAATTAATGAAGGTCTCAAAATGAAGACTTTTTTGAAAAGCTGAAAATAAAGATGGATTTCATTGGGAATTCTGGGGTCATTAACCTTGAAGACACATTAGGTTATTTGGAAGCAGGAAAGGTTAAAAATGAGCAATGCCCTCGCCGGGACTGGAACCACGGACCTCTGGAATACGCGCCAAGCATGCTAACCACTGCACCGCCAACGCATGCTAAAAAGGCGGGAGAAATACCTTATATACTTCCCCTTTTAAAGGACGACTGGTTATTAGGGAACCCAATATCCAAATCCTGGTAGTGGAGAACGTCATCCACCACCTTTTTAGTTCGGACGCCATTGTAGAAACATTAGATGTTTTTGGAAGCAGAAGATGTGAAATATGAGCAATGTCCTCTCCGAAACTCGAACAACGGACCCCTCGAATATGAGTAGAGCATGCTGACCACTACACCACGAAGGCATGCTATAAAGACGGGAGAAATACCATATAACCTCTACAGAAAGTCTTTACCGGATGTAAAACGCCTGTAAGAAGTATTATCCGCTAATACTGACACCTTCAGAAAACTGAATTCACCAGTCAAATTCTTTGGCGAATCAAATTTCCTTTAAACGTTTTTCCTCAAAATCTGTTGCTTTTGGCTAATAATCTCAGTTACAATACCCAGGGCTTAATTTTTAAAATTATAAGTGCAGGAGCCCTATGGAAGACTGTGAGGAACGAAAGGAAAAAATAAATAAAATAACTAAAAATTAAAAAAGTTAAGTTATTAAATTTAAATTTAAAAAAATGTAAATAGCTAAAGAAAAATCTGATAAATTATTAAATTAATTTAAAATAGTTAAATAGAAAAAAAATATCGAACCTTGTCTTATTTGGGGCATTGGCTGTAATTACAATTCCACTTAGAAGCTAAAAAACAGCTTAGCCGATCTCCATCTGAGTTTAAGCCCTGATTATGCGTATAATGCACTGTTCCAAGGGATGACAGGTACCACTCTTT
>KK119277.1:504698-538697 GCA_000611955.2 Stegodyphus mimosarum | reverse complement strand
TTTGCAGCACACCAAGGAAAAAAGAAAATACGATTAAAGTCCTACTAAGGAAAACTGAGAATCTTAATAGTATGAAGATATGCAGCTTTGAAAATAAGGAGAGAAGACTTCAAGACTTTCTGATCACGATGCCCTGTTGATATAATTCTAGCCGTCAAGAGTAATTTTCCCCGAATACGGCTCGGTAACAAAGTGAGCATAAACGTAAGACTTCTCTGTATAAGTGACAATACTGATCCCAACGTTTGGTTACATCATTCAAAAAGTCTAGAGGAGCTCTGCAATAGGAAGTCACTATCGTGGAACGTGTACGAACAGGGTATCACTTTTAAAACTTTGAGAAACACAAAATTTGCCTGTTCTCATAACTTCATTGTATATCCTGGAGAATAATCCTTCGACATATGACTGGGGGCTTTTCTTTCCTTAAAATTCTCAACCTCTGTGCAAGGCGTGATTGCGAGGGAAAGACAAGCCTGCATTCAGAAGTTAAAATTGATTTTTAAGGCATGTTTTTTATTCAAACAAAATTTATCTGCTAAAATTGTGGCCCATTTACATAAAAGAAGTGTTCGAGACCATTCATTCAGGGTTCCGGTTCGCTCCGGTTAAAACTGTAATTTATCTCGAAAACTGAGAAGTACCGGCGCAATTTGAGCTCTTAAAATGCCTCTTTACAATCAGATGTTCAAAAATTCTTTTCTTATGGACTTTGCCTTAGCTTTTTGGCCAGCAAATGGCGTTAGTGGCTCTGTTTCCTGTTATTTATCTAGAACAGTGGATTTCAACCTGTTTTGCCTTATGCGGCCTTTCACCATTGCTAGATCATTCTTTCCTTGCCAAAACTCCAAAAATATCCATATGCACGCACACATATATATACATATTAATTTAGACCAAGGCTGTCAACATTTTTCCCCATGCACCCTTTTACCATTGCTAAAACATCATTCCCCCTCCTTTCCAAAACTTTAAAAATAAATATAAGCAATGTGCTTCTCTACCAGACCGACAAACTTGCACGCTGTGTAGGGGGTACAGAGACGACTCGGAATCACACAGGAATGCAGGGTCGCAAATGCCCTAGGCGCGAGCTATGGTGAAAAGAAGCAGAGAAAACGAACAGAATCAGCAACACATTAATGGTACACAAAACATTTTACTGAAAGGTTGCACTACAATAGATGTTTGAAATTACGACCAGAAATCTGGCATGGAATTCCTTACGTTCTGGAAGGTTCTGGTATGTCGCGTATCCTTCCGCCAGCTGCATGATATTCGAGCGACGTGATCTTCAACTGAAGGAACGGGCGTCTCGAACACCAAAATCCCCATGTGACTCCAGAAGAAGATGTCCATACATGACAGGTCCGGTGATCTGGCAGACCAATGAAGTGGGCCGCCCCGACCATCATACCGTACCGGAGAACTGCCGGTAGGAATCTTGCAGAACATAAGACATCCATGCAGCGGCGCCGTCAGGCCTGCCAGACGAACTTTGGTAGCAATTTCGAACGCCTATTGTAGTACAACCATTCAATAAAATGTTTTCTGTCCAATTAATCTGTTGCTGTTTCTATTCTTTTTCTCTGCGTCTTTGCACCATAGCTCACGACTGCGGCATTTGGGACCCTTTGCATTCCTCTGTGATTCCGAGTGCTCTTTGTACCCTCTACACGACCTGCACGTTTTTCGGTCTAGTAGCGAATCACCCTGTATATTTATCTAGTTTTAGATGATTTTGAATGTGTTCCATAAATTAAACAAAAAGTGTAGAAGATATTGATAAATACCAAATTTGAATAAAAGATTTTTTTTATATTCGTAAGCTAAAATTAAATACTTCAGGAGACAAATAAACGCTCCCCGCAGCCCTCATAAAATTATGAAGTTCTTTCAAGGAGGAATTCCTCCTGGTTTAGATTATTTTTTAACGACTCAGACTCATCGCATTCCCTCCTGAAACTATGAAAATTTTCCCTTCATGGTTGAGAACCCTAGACTAAAAACATTTTCCTAATTTCTGAGCATGTAACTCTTTTTTCGCCTTTTTACTACAACAGCTGAAAAAGAAAACTTTCCGTTTAACCTATGAAATAGTTCCAGAGATTTATTCCTGTTATTCAGAATTTTATTGCATTTTATGTATGTGCAGAATTTTTGTAAATTGTCGTTTTTTTATTGCTGCCAATGTTAATCAGTTTTTTTCTACTTCCTCGTTTGAAGTATTGTAATCGCAAAAAATTTCGAGTATCGCATTACAACTAAACTATCTATTTTGACTGCTCTGGAATTCATTTGAATGATTTATTTACTTAACATCTTAATGTACGGACAGAATTAAAGGTGTCTTTTTGCCAAAACGGATTGTAAAATGAATTTAAAATGGATTCAGAAGAGTTTTTTTTTAATGACGTCTGTAAAATGTACGTCTATATCTATCTCGCATAACACAAAAATGAGTAGCGTCAGGATGTACAAATTTTGTAAATGGGACTGCTATAACATGTAGTTGTGCCCCTCCATTCTTGAAATCGGTCGCACCAAAAGTATATATATATATATTGACTGTGTTATCCGGTTCGGTGACCTGAGCTTTTTTATTCTTATATCTTGATAAATGTTGTTCTTATGTTCCGAATAAAGTTTTTATGCCTTTAGTTAATCTGTATGCAATAGTTATACCGGGTGTCCTAAAACAACCGCATAAACTCTGCACAGCTAGATTCCTCGTTGGGAGTACATAAAAACTGCCCAAAGAAGCGTTTCTGTACGATCCATAGTTTACGAGAAAAATACGAAAAACAAAGTATGACGTCACTGCCGGTGAAAGAAAAAAACACATTATTGGACATATCAACAACAGTATTGGCATATCTTTCCAGACGATAATGTTTAAAACGTTTGCCGCGCATATCGCGTCATGCATGCGTGCGCGCCGTGGAATGACGTTAAGCCGCCGTTGTAGTGATATTTGAAAAGCTGCATCTTGCAGCTACCGCTAGTCTTCGTATGGTGGCCATGTATTCCATTCGTGACTACTGCGACATGTACCTGATGTACGGCTGATATAATGGAAATGCCTTACGAACTGCTGGGGAGTATGCCCGTCGATATCCGTCCCGCCGTCCTCCCGATGTCAACGTCATCCGTAGGCTGGACGACAGATTACGAAATACGGGAAGCGTTTTGCCAACAGCCAATCTTTACGATACTGAAAGACCGCGGAGTGGCCTGACTGTAGCACAAGTGGATATATTACTGCAGCGGGTACAAGAAACGCCCGAGGTAAGCACACGCGCATTAGCCCGTGAGATGACTTCGAGTAAAAGTACTGTGCACAGGCTTGTTATGGTCTGAGAGGCTACACCGATTTCGGTTCGCAACCGTGGAAGGTTTCAGTAACTTTTAGATACGCGTGGGCTTCTGTGAATGGCTGTTGCAGCAACAGAACACAGATAATGGTTTCATTGCACATATCCTGTGGACCGATGAATCATGTTTCACTCGTGATGGGGTATTCAACCATCATAACAGCCATATGTGGTCCCAGGCCAATCCGCATGCAATCCGGCCGCAGAAACATCAGGAACGTTGGTCTCTTAACGTGTGGGCCGGCATACTCGGGGATCGTCTGCTTGGACCATATCTGTTGCCTGAACGGCTCTCGGGACAGTCGTACTTGGTGTTTCTCAATGAGGTCTTAACCGAGTTCCTCGATGACATACCATTAGCAACAATACAGGCACTTTGGTTCCAGCATGAAGGGGCTCCGGCGCATTTCTGTGCTCCTGAACGTGGTTGGCTGGATATGGAATACCCCGGCCGCTGGATCGGACGTGGCCGCCACGTTCGCCAGATCTTACACCGTTGGATTTTTTCCTATGGGGCCATCTCAAGGAACAAGTGTATCGAAGCGTAGGACAACACCAATGGACTTAGTTGCTCGACTGCATGCTGCTTGTACTTCTGTGGACCCCTCGATGCTGCAGCGTGTGATGACAGCCATTCCACGGCGTACTCAGGCCTCCCTCTACATGCATGACGGACACTTTGAACATCTGCTTTAAGTTGTGTATATGCTGCTGCTTATATTTTCAATCAAGTGTTTTTCTTGCACCGGCAGTGACGTCATACTTTAGTTTTCGTATTTTTCTCCTAAACTATGGATTGTACAGGAACGCTTCTTTGGGAAGTTTTTATGTACTCCCAACGAGGAATCTAGCTGTGCAGAGTTTATGCGGTCGTTTTGGGACACCCTGTGTTATTATTAACAACATAAAAGTTATTTAAGTGCTACTAAGCCTAACAAAGCCGCCATTTATTTATACTTGAAACTCTTTTGTAGAATAATGATGCAGTCATTTTCTACACAAACTCCAGCGTCGTTTCGCCGAGTGGGACCAAACGTAATCTTTCAGTTTTGTTCACCGAAAAATGTGCCTTCCTACCCTTTATCCAAAATGCATATTTTGGCTTAGAAACTGCTAATTTAGTTGTAAAAACTTTTTTAACTGTTTTTAACTGTATTTGGTATTTTATGTTTTCCTGTGTTTTACAAAGGAAGGTGAAATTAAGTTCTTATGTATTTTTGCCTCGCCGCTGAATTAATTGAATGGGAAATATATCTATAATGAAATTCGATGAAATAAGATTAAATGAAATGCTGCAAAAAATGTGTATAATTCAATAGGCCATACAAAAAGTGATGATGTGTGCACATCAGACTTTTGTTGTTCTTCTTGTCGATATTGCTTCAATATTTACTGCTTCAGCGGCTTTATTTTGTTTTAGCTATACTTAATTCCTAGTTACATTCTAAAAGCAACACTTCTTTTTTAATCTGATTTTGTATTCAATAATTCTATATTTTTCGTATTTTTGGAAAGTAGGGACTACATTTGGAAAACAGATGTACTCAAACTGATTAAAATAAATTGCGAGTGCTAGCGGTAGATGATATGTGAACGTATAAATTTCTGATGAAAACTGAAAATTGAAAATGCAGCGTTTCTTACTGAAAGCTTATTCATAAGTCATACTTAAGACTATTTTAACAAAATTTTCAAATCTGCAGATTAACTTTTGACATTTAATAGAAAAACAAAAGTTTGTATCCGATAGTTGAGAAATATAAAACAAAACTCTCTCAGAAATAAAAACTTTCCATTCTCTTTACCTATTCAGTATGACATGGTATAAATTTCTGAAAAGTCCTTTCTTCCATAGACAGGAATCCCACTCGTGCCCATGAATATGAAGCATGGGCAAACACCAAGAAATCCCGCAGAAAATAAGTAAATCTCGTGTTTCTTCCGGGATTTCATCTAGTCTCATCCGTTTTCGTGGAGGATGTCCCCTCCTTCCACTTAGTATTCAGTTAGAGATCAGGAGAAGAATAGAAAGCAAGGTAACGGTATTTCCTTTCACAGTATTTCTTTTTTAAAGAATGAAATCGTATAACTAAAACGTGAAGCAGATAGTGTGTATTGGGGAATGAAGTATAGTGTCAATACGCATCTTTTATTGTACAATAATTAAAGTAATGATTAGCGAATATTGATGTTTTAAACGGATTAGTAGGATTTACATAGATGTGAATTTTATTTCAGTTCTTATGAAAACTCAATGTTTTTCTCCATCTTTTTATAACAACTACCTATTTCTAACAATATGAGCGTTTTTAAGCCAAGTTTTACGTACATATGTCTTTCTCCCTTGTTCTCCAAAATAATCTGTTGTCGTTGTAATTTCGTGACAAAAAGTTTTGTATGATAAATAATACACAATTTTCTGCTTCAACTTCTCATGTAATTTGTTTTAATATTTTCTCACAAAAAATTATTTCTCTAAACAGGGCTTAATTTCTAAAATTAGAAGTGCCGGAACCCTGTGAAAGACTATCGGGAAGGACGAAAAAGAATAATAAATAAATAAAAATGACTAAAAATTAAAATAATTAAATAATTTAACCAAAATTAAAAGAAACGTAAAGAGGTAAATAGAAATTTAACAAACTATTAAATTAGTTGTAAATAGTGAAATAAAAATACATTCTCGGAGCTGATTTGTTTACTTATGGCTCCGGCTGAAATTCCACTCAAAATCTACAGAATGTCTGGATTTGATTTATATTCACATAAACTGGCAATAATCTTGTTGCGTTTTTGTTCTGGTCCGTCAATTTGAAGTGACTGACGACAACATTTGACGAAAAATGGAAACACACTTTATTAGCCAGTATGACTCAAGACAGATACAAAAGCGCGTTTACAGTCGTCGAAAAACTAAGACAAGCACGCTGAAACGATCGTCGACACAACCTTCAGGCTATAACGGTGAAGACAGCATCACGGCAAAGCACCAGAGTACGGCTCCCGACACGGTTCTGTCAATTTCGGAAGTCTACGTACTCTCGAGACTCCAGCCTTCAGTCTATCAGGCTATAACGTTGAAGACAGCTTCACGGTAAAGCACCAGAGTACAGCTCCCGACTCTGTTCGGTCGTCCTCGGAACTCAACGTATTCTAGACACTTTCCACGCTACAACTTGAGATGCACTCATGTTACACTCCACCATGCACTCGCTAGACAGGCGATACTCTAGACGTCAAACTCGGCACTAGACTGATAATCAACTCGCTAGACGAGGCACTGACGAACTGCTACTCCGCGTGCATTTTGGTCTGCCTTCGAGAACATTCTGGTCCAAACCGGTGAGAATTCGTTCTAGAAAGTTCTCCATCCGTCTATGGCTCATCGCCAATTTTGTCGCTATATGTTGCCAAATGGGCGATTTCTCGCCGAATATGGCGACCCTGCCTTCCATTGCCATTTCCTGGCAACCCTAAACTCGCTTTGCTGGGAAGCTATCCTACCGCGGCTGTGCATTTCGTAGCAATATTTTCTTTAATTTTATATTCATTAAACACTGAATCATCTGTAATGCAATCACTCACAGCTTCGGTTAATTTTGGATTCGGAGTTGGTGATCTTAGTGAAGCGAAGCGCAGTACCGGAGTTTGTTTATATTACCAAAATGATTACCTCCTTCAGGTTTACCACGAGAAGTTTCTCTTCACATCCAATTAATAATATCGTTTGCAAGAATGTATTCTTTCTTCATACTACATTTAAGCAGGTCAAAAACCGGTGCATACAGTGAACCTTTAGTGTGTCGAACACTTTGAAAGTTACTTTTATTCCTGAGAACGTAAACAAAGTTCGACGAGGAACATGAGCTCTTTGAGATTATTACCTCAGACAAGAACAAAATCATCAGAAGATATGAGTGGTAGTTTTACAGAGGGTTTACTGCATATCTCAGTCTTTCCATTCTATTGGTAATGACTGTATCTGCCAAATAATGGCCATAAAACCTTCAGAAACAAAGTTTTATATCTGTCAATGCAATTTTCTTTCAGATTCTTTTCCTTTCCCTATTTCTTTGTAGCTAACGTACAGCAGGGCTGTCTTCGTAAGGAGAGAATTATCTTAGTGAAATTCTTTCGCATTCATATCAAACGTGAGCAAAACTAAGCTATGCTTATACAAAATAAAATTTTTTACCCAACGTTCTTCATTTTTACTTCCTTGTACGAAGCAGAAAGGAAGTATTGTAATCGCGAAAATTTTCGGGTATCACATTTCAACGAAAATATCCATTTTGACCGCTATCGAATGAGATTTAAATATGTTTCTGCATGTCATCTGTATTTAAGGACAGAATAAAGGACCCTTTTTCCCCAAAAGATTATAAAATTGATTTAAAGTCGATTCAAAAGAGACTTTTTTCGTCGAATGTGTACGTACGTATGCATGTATTTATCTCGCATAACTCAAAAACGATTAGACTCAGAACAATGAAATTTTGCATATAGGACTGATATAACATGTAGATGTGGACCTCCTATTATGGTTGAAATCAGCCGCACCAAAAATGTATAAATATATGTATATATATATATATATATATGTAACGAAGTGTGTATATATATATATATATATACACACTTCGTTACTCGGCTCAGTAAGCTCAGTTACTTTATTCTTATATGTTTGTAAATTGTGCATTTTTTTGCTTTAAAAATGATTTCATTATGTTGTTCTTATCTTTCGGTTAAGGTTTGTTTAAGTAAATCTGCATGCAATATTTATAGAATTATCAGCAATTTAAAAGTTGTTTAAGTGCGGCTAAACCTAATTTTTTTTACTATAGCAGCAATATTTGTTTACATTTGAAACTTAGCAGAATAGTGGATTTGTTGCCAATGTAGAAAAACTAAGCTTCGCAACAACAATTACACCTTCTTTCATTACTGTGAATTAAATCATGTTTAATCCATTCTGGAATTTATTCAAGGAAATAAGTATTGAAAATTTACTTTATAATTTTTAATATAGATGTGTCTAGTTTTTATGTATTTTTGCAACATCGCGAAGTGAAAACTGAATTAATTGAATGAGAAATGCTGAAACGTCTGTGAAAACTTCCTTTTTTATTTGTTTAATTTCTTTTATTCGTCGTTTTAGATTTATCATTGTATTTGAATAGAACATGTGGCAACCATTAGATAATTCTTCAGATGATATACATAATTTTTGTGCATTCTGAGTTATAAAATGAATGAGATATAACGCTGTTAAGTGAAGCTAGCGCCAGAGTGTCGCTGTGGTAAATAAACATAGTGAATTTTAAAGAGTGCATTTATTCTATTGTGGTTAAGGCTCTATCGACGAAGTAGATTTTATTTAATCCATTAAGTTTAAAAGATGTGCAAAATGCGAATAATTTAATAGTCTGTACAAGGAAGTCATGTGGTGTACACATCACATTTTTTTAACGGTGATTAGCAGCTACTCAACAGCGGAATACATTTCAGCCTGGATAGTTCAGTGAAAGTGTTGTTAAACAGAACATAGAATATGCAATCTCATGCCGTATATTCACTGAACAATGCGCTAATGTAATCGTTGTCTATTTTTTAATTAAAAATTCTCTTCGCGATAGAAAATTTAGTTCGGTAAGATATGAAAATGATTTTGGATACTGTACCTTGCTGTCAATCCTTAAACTTTTGGAAAGATGGCCTTATACAGCTTTTCAGAGAGACAAAGCAGAAATTCTGCTCAATAGAGCAGAATGGATAGTGTATGTCTTAACGAAACTAAAACATAACATGGTGTGCACGCTACACTTAGTAATAAAATAAAATAAAATAAACTTTTGGAACAGCCTTGATGTAAATAGACTCATGTCCATAAATTAAGGATAATGCAAAATCAGTCAAAGGAAGAGTTAGAAGCAAAACAAATTTCACTTATTTGTAAAGCTTATTTATTAAACAAAAGGTAAAGAGCAAAAAAAAAAGCTATATGTTTGATATTATTAAAAAAATTAGAGATTTTTTCTCCCCGGAGCAAATTACAAAAAACCAATATTACATGGTTGGTATGATTGTTAATACATTGTATGTCTCCCAGACGATGCAATGCAGTCCGTACAACGTCTAGGCATGCTGAATATCAAATTATCGATCTGATCTTAGGGGATATTACACTACTCAAAAAATAATGATGTCCGAAGCTCCGGTAGACAAATAGGAGGAGGTTGACGGGCTGCAACTCGTCGGCCAAGCATGTGCCAGACGTGCTCTACTAGATTCAAGTCCGGTGAGAATGCTGGCCAGTCCATACGGGTGGTATCCTCCGATTGAAGGCATTCGCTTACAATGTTTGCACGGTGAGAACGGGCGTTGTCATCCATAAACACAAATTGTGCGCCCATGGCAATCCGAAACAAACGTACATGTTGTTCCAGAATGACGTCCCGATAGATTTGGCTTGTCATGGTTTCAATTTGAACATGCAGGTCATTTCTGGAACCCAGAATAATTCCACCCCAAACGAGCACTCCTGCACCACCGTAACGGCGTCGTTCAATGATGTTTTCTTGGAGGTAACGGGTACCTAGAGCTCTCCATATGAAAGTCCGGTCAGAATCAGACTGCAAGCTAAACCTGGACTTGTCGGAAAACATCACACAAGTCACTGTTGCGATGTCCACAATGCAAGCTCTCTACTCCAGGATAACCGCAGGCGAAAGTGAGTTGCAGTAAGTGGAACGCATCTGACAGGTCTACGAGCATATAGACCAATCTGCCCTAAGCGTCTGTACACGGTCTGCCTTGAAATGGTCGTACCAGTGGCTGAAAAGAGCTGACGAGACAGGTCTGAGGCTGTGCTCCGCCTGTTTCTTTTGGCAGTAACTGCCAAATACCAAAATCCAAAACCAAAAATCCTCATTCGACATTGTAACTCTGGGACGTCTACTCACATTACCATCATCTTGGAATCGTTGCCAAAGCCTGGAGGCAATTCCAAGTTCGTCTGATACTTCGAGTTGGGTACGCCCACATTCCAGACGGCCGATAATTCTACTACGTAAAAAATCATCCTAATGTGTCCTTTGTATCATAACTATTCGGTTATTGCACTGAAATGCTTATAAAGTGCCTGCGAACAATTTTACTTCTTTGCCTGTATTCCTTATATATCACTCTCGTACACTCTCATCATTGTGACGTACCATCGGTGTGATCTGGTTATTACCTGAAATTTGCATATGATTCTTGAAGATGTGTGTAGTGATTTTACAGGTGATATATTTATTTTAGAGTTCGATTTCCGCGTGACTCCGAATTATCCTTAATTTATGGACATGAGTGTAATACATGTAAAATCCATGCAAACAGGGGTGGTGGCGACATTCGGCTTTAAGGAAGATGATATTTTGCTCTCTTCTTTTTTTTAAGACGATTTCATCACTTCCCTGTAAAACAATCTGATGCGTACAACTTATGATTTCCTTCTACGTAATATTAAATTATACGCATTTTTCCTGCCTTACGTTTAAACTTATTCCCTGGAATTACATTAGCGATATAATCAAGTAATTCGGTTCATTCAATTAATTCAGTTCTCACTACGCGACGGGACAAAAGTATATAAAACCTTAATATTTTTACGAAAAATTGAAAAACATAGAAAAATGGAAACATGAAAACAGTTAAAACAATTTAAAGAACAACCTTTACAATTAAATTTAGAGTTTCTATGCAAAAACAACAATTCGGCAAGCGGGTAAGAAGGCAGATTCGGCGCACAAAACTGAAAGTTTACGTTTGGTCTCACTGGGCAAAAAAAACACTGAAGGCTTCAAAACTGACTTAAATGGTTGTAAAAGTTATGCTGAGTCAATGTACGGGTAAATTTGATAACTTAAATGTTAATTTCAGTATGGATTAAGCATGATTTAATTCATAATAATAGAAAAAGACATTATCTTTGTTGTTGGGAAGGTTAGTTTCTCTAGATTGGCAACAAATTCACCATTCTGCTTAGTTTCAAATGTAAACAAATAAGGCTGCTATGGTGAACAAACATTAGGCTTAGCCGCAGTTAAACAACTTTTGAATTGTTGATAATTCTACAATTATTGCATTCAGATTTACTAAAGGCATAAAAACCTTAACCGGAAGATAAGAACAACATAATTTAATTATTTTTGAAGTAAAAAATGCGCAATTTACCAACATATAAGAATAAAAAACTGTGCTCACCTACCTGAGTTACAGAGTGGGTATATATATATATATATATACTACTTTCGTGTCGCCGATTGCAGCCAAAAAAGAAGTTGCACAACTGCACGTTATAGCAGTTCTATATACAAAATTTCATCGGTCTGAGGCTACTCGTTTTTGAGTTACGCGAGATACGTACGTACGTACTTACAGACGCCTCGAAAAACTCTCTTCTGAATCCTTTTTAAATCAGTTTTATAATTCGTTTGTGGAAAAAGAGTCCTTTATTTTGTCCTTACGTATAGATGTTATGCAAAAATATCGTTAAATGGCATTCGATAGCGGCCGAAATGGATATTTTCGTTGAAATATGGTATCCGGATTTTTTCTTGATTACAATACTTCCTTTACTTCGTACAAGGAAGTAATAAACTTCCCTCGTAGACAACTTCTAAGGATCAATCTCACTAGCAACTATAGCAACCACAAAATGGAAGGCAAGAAAACGGGAAATTAGCATTAAGTGCTGGATACAGTAAGACGTGTTATGCGTATGCAAATTTTTGATTCTCGAAGTTGTTCGTCACGTGATATCGCTGACAAGAGATATAAAGGATTTATCCTGTACTGACAGTTGTTGCTCAAAAGCAAAATTTAACAGGAACGAATCGATAGACGAACTTGCGATTTTCGGTGTGTCTTCCCGACATTACTTAGATAGTTTTGCGTGTGGTCATATTATTAGTGAAATTGAAGAAGGGCGAAAAATATCATATGTTGCAAGGGGACTCGACGTCAGCCGTAGTGTTGTTTCAAGGAAATCATTTCAGACAAATGGAATATGTAGCAAACTTCACAGGGGAGGTGGTGTTTGCAGTACGACATGTGCGAAAGTAGGTACATAGCGCTGTTGACAAAAAGGAACCGACAAAAAAGAAACTGATTTCGTACCTCGGCAGCACAGCCACCAAAGTAGCAAATCAGTTAGTACTTGCGGATACTGGCAAGCGAATCTCCCGAAGAGCTGTAGCCAGACGTTTGTATCAAGGGGGACTACACGCCCGCCGTTCTGTGGTGTGCATTCCATTGTCCAAACAGCAGCGTACTGCAGTGATATCACGAGCATCGTAATTAGACTCAACAGAACTAGGCTTTTACACTACTTATAAATGAGAATATGTTCAGTCCTACTAGAGGATTATATATGCCAACTGGTATGGCATGAGAGTGGTAATACTTATCGTCCAGAAAATATCCAGAAAGAACCGATATCTGACATGCAGTATCATAGTATGGGCCGGCACTATGATCAATAGGCGCACTCCCCTACATGTGGTTACAACTGGGACTGTGACTGGCGAACGATAAATTAATGATGTTTTGCTGTTTCAGAAACTGTCGGTGGTAAATTTGTATCCTTGGACAACAACGCAACATGTTATCGAACAGTTGCTGTCCAAGAGTGTCTAGAGAGTGAGAATATTCAACGCCTTGTATGTCCAACACGTTCTACAATCTGAATCCCAGAAGTGCTTGGGATGCTTTGTGAAGGAGCCTTGCTTGTCAACAATGCCCTTCAATAAACAAAGACACCATTGTCCGTCTTCAATAAGCAAGGACACCATTCTTCTTGCCTTCAATAAACAAGAACACCATTGTATGGCCAACACGTTCTCACATCTAAATCCCACTGAAAGTGTTTGGGGTGCTTTGCGAAGGAGCCTTGCTGGTCAACAATGCCCTTCACTAAACAAGGACACCATTGTCCGTGCACTGACAGAGCAATGGGATAAATTACACCAATAACTGTTGGATGATATTTTGTAAAGTGTTACACAACGAATGGAATCTCACATCGCCCTCCATGGTGACAATATCCCGAATTGACATCTTACGCCAGAATGCCCGCGGACGTTAACTGCATTTCTTTCTTTTTTCACTTTTAAGTATTCCGCACAACATGACCATTTTGTCCCTTGAACACTTTTCAAAGTCTTCTGTATTTCAGAGCACAATAAATTACCTTTATTGTTATATCTTAATATTGTCTCATTATTTTGGTTTTCTTGGCATCTAACAACACTTACTTTATTATGGGCTATATAGCCGTTTGTGATCCGTCTTTGGCAATTATCCACCAGTGTGCAATCATATTTTCTCTTTAATGTTATATTCAGAGCAGTATAGGAGCTGGAAGATTTTCGAAATACATTTGCTTTCCCTCCTGTTTTTTTTTTTTATTTATTCACTTTTGAAAGAGATTTTCAGCAGTGTGATACGGTTTTCCATCTAATCGTCTGTTGAATTTGATAGAATTATTATCAACCCTGAAATTTATTTTTATTTATCACTTAACTAAACAGTTATCAAATTAATTATGATCCGGATAAGAAAAATTTTAAATTATGAAAGTAGGGATTTCAGTATTACGTCAAACATTTTATTAATTTGTTTATTTGAAAATTTATTAATTTGTTTTTTGGAGAAAATGTACTTAAGGGAAGTTGGAATCCCCTATACCGACAATATTAAATTGGCCATTTTCGATGTATCTTTTCTCAAAATCTTCTGTAGATACGCTCTTGAAATTTTTTGAGTAATTAAAGTACACCTATCTGATTATACTGAGATGAGCGTTTGAAGCGTTTTGAATTTTAGAGTAATTTATAGAATATTTTATTAGGCAGTGTAAAATTTAGCACTTTTCTCACACACAAAAAAAAATGTGAACTTTTTCCTTAGTTCATCATAAAAAGCTCATTTCAGTAAATATTAGGAAATATGATAAATAAGCCGTAAAAATTTAGGTACCTGGGAGCAGTAGTTCCTGAAGAAAGGTACATCGAGTTGTGGGGTTTTACTTACTTAATTCCAATGTTCTATTTTAGAACCCCACGAACACTAACAAGGGAATAATCGCTTAAGTGTGTGAACAAACACGTAAGACTTAGGAAGGGTTAACTACCCTTTATTTCTTAGAATAAATACCATCAACTCCGAACTCGGAATATACACAAAGCCTCCACTTGGGCTTGAATTTAAATAATAATGAATTTAAACTAAACTAAGCTTAACTAAAGCTATCTGAAAGATATAGCCGAAGTTATCAGAGTTCTAAGTAGTTGGCCCCTAAATATTAATTAAATCGGCGAAGCCAAGCAAGGGCCTAAAGTATGGCTGAGCGTAGTAGCTAAGAGAGAATGTAGCCAAATGGCAAACGCGTGCTAGTCAGGAAAATCAGACTCTCTCTCTCTCTCTCGAAGTCGGCGAAACATCGACTTAAATAGTACTCTTACTCATTTGCATTCACTGCGTTTATGAAATTACCTTCTGGCAGGAAATTGTAAGTTGAAATTAGAATGAATAGGAAAGAGGCATAACTTAAAATAACTGTTAATAAAATTAGGATAAACCTTACAGAGTATACAAAGAATCACGTTTGGAGAAAACGCGTTTTTATGTAGAAATCCTCATTTATCAACGCATTCAATGATATAATAAAACTAGATTTTTTACGGTTCTAATTTGCATAGAGGTTAAAGTATGGTATGTTTAGAAAGCTAGATGTGAAAATGCCAAAATCCGAAATCACCCTTCTTGAAAATTTTTGGCTTCCAAAGCCCCTTAAATGTTTGAAAGCTTATTTTTCAGTTAGAGATTCAGAATTTGTTTCTAGTGGTTATGTCACTACGAACCAGCGCAGTTTTATATATATTTATTACATCAAAGCGTGGTATCAGAAAAAGCTGTTTGTTTTTACTTGAACTTAAATCAAAGCAAAGACAAAAAAAATCTCCTAAAAATAGTTTCAGTTCTATGATCATGATTGGCACTGACTAGCCCGTTCCACTTCGATTTCATTTCGAAGCCCCTGAAATTCCTTTCCTCCCTACAGATTCGAAACTCGGGGGTGAAGTGCACAGAAGTCCATTTCATGTTAGTTCAGACATTTCACTCAATTGACTGACTGACCCTTGAATCTTGATGGACAGTCGGACCCATTGTTCAGAAAGCTCTAGACGTTTCAATTTCCCTGCGCCATTGTTTGGGCCTATCAAGTGGAGTGAATTTAATCGGTCAACGTCATTCGGAATGCAGCAAGGAAGAGTTTATGTTAGAACCTCATTAAGTTTCCCATACATCCTTCAGAATTTAAATGGCGGTTCCTCTTTCAAGGAATTGAATTTGAAAATGTTTTGTGGTGGAGAAGATTTCTTTATCGCTTTTGCTCATGTAGTTCATATAAGTAAACCTCTCGCGGGTTCTTCCTCTACATATATTTTATTCAAAAATAAAACGATAACAATATAATAGATTTCGTAGCATTTAAAGGAACCAGTCAAACGTGGTATAGTGCGTAAATGAATTTACACGGTTTTTACAAAGCTCCATGCATAGCAGTATTTTGTTATAAAGGCGCCAGCAGGTTAATGCAAATCGACTACTAATAGCCAAGGAAAAAACCTTCGCAAATATACCATAGTGTTGGCGCTTTGATGAAAATTAGACTTTAACTCGAGGTTAACAGCATGCATCAAGCTTCCATCAGACAAGCAGAATTTGAGTTAGCTTTTTACTTCCTTGTAGGACGTAAAGGAAGTATTGTAATCGCGAAAAATTTCGGGTATCTTATTTCAACGAAAATATCCATCTTGACCGTTCTCGAATCCATTTGAGCGATATTTTTACCTGACATCTGTAAGTACGGACAGAATAAAGAGCTTTTTGTCCCAAAACGGATCAAAATGGAATTTTTTTCGTGACGTCTGTACGTAGGTACGTACGTATATATCTCGCATAACTCAAAAACGAGTAGCCTTGGAACTTTGGAATTTTGTATGAATGAAATGAAAGAAATTCTCTTAACATATCGAATCAGTATTTCGGTACTTATTTCAAACGTAATGCAATCAACCCTTTTTACTTCCTGGTACGAACTGAAAAAAATATTGTAATCGCGAAAAATTTCTGGTATCATATTTCAAAGAAAATATCCATCTTGACCCCTATCGAATGCAATATAACGATGTTTTTACGTGACACCTGTACGTAAGCACATCCCCCCGGGGGTCGACGTAGAGAACTCTGCGAAGCTACTGGCTAGGATCTGTACCTAGGCAGTCTCGGTCACGGGGGTATACAAATTATGAACCTAGTGGTTCTGGGAGCTCCGGAAAGGTCATTTATTGGCCGGCCCGGGGTTCGGCATGTGTTAGAGCAGGGTGGTTCTGGTAGCCCGGGGTAACTCCTTGGGTTTGCTGGTTAATGACCCCTGTGACGGGCTCGCCCGAGCGACTGGTGGGTAGCAAATTGACGACCAGTGAGACCCCAAATTGGGTACGTTGCGCCGACCCCTCAAGGTTCCGGGAAAGAGGTTAAAACCTCGGCCTCGGTTCTGCGGGGGGAAGGACCTGTAGTGCGATTAAGTTCGCGGAACGGGGAAGCCAATATTGTTTGTTTGTACGTAAGCACAGAATATAAGACTCTTTTTCACCAAAAAAAATACAAAACTGATTTAAAATATATTCTGAGGAGATTTTTTTCATGGCGACTGTGCCTACGCACGTATTTATCTCGCATAACTCAAAAACGAGTATCCTCAAAACGTTGAAATTTTGTAAATGGGACTGCTATAACATACACGTAGATGTGCAACTCCCATTTTGGTTGCAACCGGCCACACCAAAAGTGTATATCCATTCTCTTACTCGGCTCACTGAGCTCAGTTTCTTTATTCTTATATGTTTGTAAATTTCGCATTTTTTGCTTTAAAAAGGATTGAATTATGGTGTCCCTATCTTCCGGTTGAGGTTTTTAAGCCTTTAGTTAACCTGCATGTTATAGTTGTAGAATCACCAACAATTTAAAAGTTGTTCAAGTGGGGCTAAGCCTTATGTTTTGTTTAAAATAGCAGCCGTATTTGTTTACATTCGAACGTTAGCGGAATAGTGGATTTGTTGCCAGTCTAAAGAAGCTAAGCTTCGTAACAACAACATAACGTCTTCTTTTGTTATTGCGAATTAAATTATGCTTAATCCATTTTGGAATTATCGTTTAAGTTATTAAATTATCCCATATATTGACTCAACATAGCGTCCACAGCAAATTAAGTCAGTTTCTACGCCTTCAGTGTCTTTTTTGTCGAGTGAGATCAAAAGTAAACTTTCAGTTTTGTGCACCGAAAAATCTGCCTTCTTACTCTCTGGGCGAATTGTTTGTTTTTGCGTAGGAACTGTAATTTTAATTGTAAAAATGTTCTTAATTGTTTTAACCATAGTTGGTGTTGGAAAATTGAAAAATATAGAAAAACATAAGATATAAAACATAAACATAATAATTTTTAATTTTTGATGAAAATATTTTCAGTTTTTATGTATTTTTGCTTTGTTACGACCTGAATTAATTGAATGACAAACATAACTCTAATGCAATTTGAGGAAATAAGTTTAATTGAAAGGCCGGAAAAAAATGCGTATAATTTAATATTCCGTACAAGGAAGTCATGTTCTGTACACATCAGTTTTCCTTAAACAGGTTATCACTAGTGACGAAAAATGGGTCGTCTAAGTCAGCATTAATCGGCAAAGATCATAGTCCAAGAATGATGAATCAGTACAAATCATATCGAAAGTTTAATTGCATCAGAAAAACATCATGCTGCCAATTTGGAGGGATTACAAAGGTGGTGTGCATTTTGAACTGCTACCAAGCACCCAAACGATCATTTCAGATGTTTATTGCCAACAGCTTATGAAACTGGAGGAAGCAATCAAAGAGAAAAGGCCTGAACTGGCAAATCAAAAAGGTATGCGTTCCACTACAGCAGTGCAAGGCCTTACGTATTTTTAGCTGCACGCGCGAAATTACTCGAGCTTAGTTGGGAAGTGATGTCGCATACTTCATATAGTCCCGACCTTACACCATAGGATTATCATTTATTTAGAAGTTTGCAAAACTTCTTAAATGGTAAAAATTTTAGTAATAACGATTGCCATAGATAGCATTTGGTTGAATGTATAAGGTATTACTCCAGTCTTCGTAGCATGCCTTCGTGATGTAGTGGTTAGCACACTCGGCGCAAATCAAGAGGTCCGTAGTTGGAGTCCCGACGACGGGATTGCTCATTTTTCATCTAGTTCTGCTTCGAAATAGCCTAGTGTCACTACAGTGGCGACCGAACTAGGAAAGGTGATGGATCATGGTTATAAACCACCAGGATTTGGCAATTGGGTCCTCTAATTCCCAGTTGTCCTTTAAAAGGGAAAGTATATAAGGTATTTCTCCCACCTTCGTGATGTAGTGGTTAGAACTATCTGCGCGCGAGAGGTCCGTGGTTCGACTCCCGGCGATGGCATTGCTCATTCTTCATCTAATCCTGCTTCGAAATAACGTAATGTCTCTAAAAGTATTTTACTGATAAAGACAAAAAGTTCTATGAGCGGAGAATCATGAAGTTGCCAGAAAACTGGCAAAAGTCATCGACTAGAATAGGAAATATTTGACTGATTAAAATACAGTTTTTAAACAAAAAATGAGTTTTATTTCACACTGGAAAACACTTATTACTTTCTTGGCAACACAGTGCAAAAGATAGTTATCAGTTACTTCAGTAACTAGAAAATTTATTTGTGCCTAAACCTAATAATGCCTCGAAGGCACCACAAAGTAGAAATATCAAGTTTTAGAGGATTATTTAAGACAGATATTCCATTGGAAAAAAAAAAAGTCAAAATCTTAACTCAGAGCTTCTTAAACGTTTTTCAGTTGCGACCTCTTTTAAACACCGAGATTTTTTTCGTGACCCCAGGACCTCATAATATTTACGAAAATTTTTTGGGACCCCATAAGCATTGCGCAAATCCGACACACACGTGAGTGAAACTGTCAATTTTTTCACCTGTACTATATACTATTGAAGTTTTAGGTCACTAATTTTAATTTATAATCTTAAGACATAGAACAATACGAAAATTTTAAATAAGTAACAGACGAAATGACAGCGTCACGTAAAAAGCAAGTAAAACGAACGTTTATGTTATAAAAAGAATGCGTCGAAATGTTTTCGTTTTTCCTTTGTCTGTTTTGTCTTACCTTTGTTTTCAGATGCATTGTGTAAAAATATTTGGTAATTGTAAAATTATTATAATAAGTTAAAGAAATATCAAAACTGCTAAAATTGTTGGCGATCCACAGTTTAAGAAACTCTGATCTAAAGCATGTTCCATCAGTTAGTTACCAAATTCCAGAAGAAAAGAAATATTTAGCTAGAAACCTGAAATGCATTTTTCACATTCCTGACCGGTATATTTAAAGTTCCTAAACGGCCTGGTCCTCAGTGACATCTCCAGTGTCGTCGCTGTCGATGTAACATGAACCACGCAAGTGCTGCTGGAGTATTTTTTTTAATGTGTCACTTGCATCAGATCTGGTGAATACGGTGAGTGAGTGAGAACTGCAATCTTTATTGCTAAATCAAATCTATGAAACTGAACCTTGTACGCGGGTACGGACCTTGTATGTTGTCACGGAAAAGGAATGGTTTGTCGCGACCCGCAGTTTAAGAAACTCCGTCTGAAGTCACTTCGAAAATATTTACCTTGCACTTTTCAAGTCATTCTCTGTAAACGAATACTTTAGAGGTGTGGGTGACGAAAACCAGATCAGATCTTCATTTGATAGGTAAATAAAGAAGTAGCGCAACAACTTAATTGCACATATCAAGAAACCCGAAGCTAGAAGCTAAAATAATATTGTTACGAAATGTCCAGGCGCAGTAAGATAGCTTCCCCGCAAAGCAGGTTTAGGGTTGCCGTAAAATGGTAAGGAAAGGCAGGGTTGCCACATTTGGCGAGAAATCGCCCATTTGGCTACAAAATCGGCGATATGCTATAGAGGCATGGAGAACCTTCTAGAACGAATTCTTCCTGGTTTAGCCCAGAACGTTCTCGAATACAAGCCAAAATCTATATAAACCCTGCTGGTACGCGGAGAGTTGGTTGGCGTTTCGTCTAGCGAGCTGATAGTCAGTCAGTAAGCGAGTGTCTAGTTGGTCCTCGACTACATCGAGAGCGTTTCTTAGTGTATCGCGAGATAGTGCATCGTCGAGTTTTATCTTAGAGTGTGTTGAGCTTCGGGAACGACTGAACCCAGTCGGGAGCTATACTCTAGCGTATCGTCGAGTGCATCGCGAGTTCTAGCGTGGAGAGTCAGTCTCGAGAGTACGTGGAGTTCCGAGAACGACTGAGCAGAGTCGGGAGCTGTACTCTGAGCTTTGCCGTGAAGCTGTCTACACCGTTACAGCCTGATAGTCTGAAGGCTGTGTCGCTGATTGTCTCAGCGTGTTTATAGTAGTTCTTCGACGACTGTAAGCGTGATTTTGGAGCTGTCTTGTAAAATACTGGCCAATAAAGTGTGTTTTGATACTTCCTCAAATGTCGCCGTCGTTATTCACTCCAAATCCACGAACCCTTAAAGAGAAAAACGTAACAATATTACAACTAAGTATAAATTTAACATGAATTATTTTATTCACTGTAAAACATTTCAGATATGTCACATTTTTAACCGGGATGTTCTTAACGAAAAAGAATAAACGACAAACATTATTGTAACTCTAAAACATTAAACCTTTAGCTACTTTTGCCTTTTAAAATGATTTAGCTATAATTACAGTTTTCTTTAAAGTGAAAAATTACGTCAGCAAATATTTAAAAAACTGAAAAGAAAGAATAATAATAAACAAAGAAAAATTTGAAAGGTTTCAGATGCTAAATTCGTTTTTTCAACATTTTGTGTGTTACCTTTATTTATTAAATATTATGTTCTTCGCACTTAAACCATAAAATTCAGTTCAAGAGCAATATCGCCAAATAATTTTAAAATTAGCATATCTTTAGAATATCCGATACACAGTCTCACGCGCTGGAGGTAAAAATGTTTTCTTCTGCACAGCGTTGCCATTGCACGCTTTGAAATCCTGGAGTTTGTTAATCAAAAATTCCTTAAAGTTTTACAAAATACGAAATCGATAATAAAGCAAATTCCAGATGCCCATATTCAGGTGGAAACGTTCGATATTCAAAATGTAATGGATCTAGGTACCGTTGTTTTATCACAGTGCGAGAAACATGCATATATACATTTGTGCAGATTCTTCATTATTTAATTTCTTTAACTATAATACAGGGCGATAATATTTGCTGGCAATAGTTTGAAAAGTGAAACAACGCTTTTAGTAAATCCACGCAAAATGCCAAAGCGAAATTAATAGTCCTTCTGGGCAAATTGCCCCTTTGGACTAAAAAGATAAAAAGAAAGGGAAAAAAGAGGAGAAAAGAAGATGAAAAGAGTGACTCTAAAAATTTTGAAAGCTATCGGAAATTACTTTATTTTCCCTAATGATACGTCATTGAAAATTACGCCTCTGTCTAGGAATGAACTGGCAGGTTCATCCCATGAGGATTTTTTAAACTTCCTTACCATTTCTTGGAGACAAAAAAAAGGGGGGGAGCAGAAACTTCAACGAGATATTCAGGATCACTGGGGAGACATTAGGTTTTCCTTTCTTTTAAATCACATTTCGGACAATGTTCGGGAATCTGTTCGGGAAACAGGACCCATTAACAGTGTTTCAAGAAAACAAAGTACCTCATCCATTCTAGTTTGAAAATAAAACAAAGAATCAAATAAAAACCTAACGTAAAGTATCCGAACCGAGGCCTCAGGGACACCCTGAGAGTCATCCATACTTATTTTCTTGGAGCTGCACAAGAACAGAAATGGTGGAAGCAGACTCATTTGGAATAGTTTTCTGCGCCCCCGAAAAGGATCTTTGCGTTCATACCTTTGTAAAATAACCCGTATATATACATAGAAAACGCGCTGAACTTCCAGAGTACTTGCTTCACTCCAACAGGTAATATATCCTTCGAGAATAAAAGTAGGTTCAACTACATTTTCAAATAATACACGAAAAATTCACGAAAGGACACGAAAAATGGCCTTTTGTTCTCAGGATAAGACTTTTTGGGGCACGTTTGTGATTTAAGTCATATCTAACGGACGGTATCTTGGACCATATACTGTCATATTGTTTGAACTTTTTTAAAAAATATTTCGTTATTTTATATCAAAGATTTTACAAGATGGATTAAAAAAGGTGCAAAGAAATTGTAAAGGGCATCATTTTTTTTAATTAAAAAATAAAAGGAGAAATGTCAGCTTCTGATATTCGTTGATAACTGATAGCAATGTTTCTTTGAAGATGTAAGGGATTATTGCTTTAGCCCGTACATGCTTAAGTAGTGGTAAATGGACATCATATCTGGGTAGCAGTAAAATGACCCATAGTTTGAATTCTCGAAAGGTGACAGTTAATTAGCCCAAAGGGGCAATTTGCCCAGAAGGGCTATTAATTTCGTTTTGGCATTTTGCGTTGGTTCACTATAAACGAAGTTTCATTTTTCAAATTGGTGCTACCAAATATTATCGCCATGTATTATATTTAAAAGAAATTAAATAATGAAGAATCTGCATGAAAGTTTGCATGTTTCTCGCACAGTGAAAAAACAACGTTACCTAGAGTAGGTACCATCAAATTTTCCATCAAAACAGCCGTACCGTCAAATTTTGAATAGCGTAGCCCTCCACTCGAATATGAGCATTGGGAAGTGAAGTCCAAATTTTTTATTTCGAATTTATTTTATTATCTATTTCACATTTCGTAAAACTTTAACGAATTCAAACTAAAAAATTTCAAAGCGAGCAATGGCAACACTGTAAGAAAAAAACAACATTTTTTTCTCCAGCGCGCAATTCTGTGTATCCGAAATTCTAAAAATGTGCTGTCTTAAATTATTTTGTAATATTGCTGTTGAATTGAATTTTATGGTTTAAGTGCGAAGGGCATGATGTTTAATAAATAAAGGTACCACGCAAAGCGTGTCAGGACTTAGTATTCTGTGTTTACTCTTTGAGAACATGGTAAATTCTGTAAAGGGTTCTTAACCTCCAAAAGTCAGTCCTGAACTGGAACAGGGAGCGGAAGGTACGCTATGTTCTGATGTATCTGCTGGGCTGGATAATAACTGCACGTGAAGGTATTTGAAATCCTCTTTTAGTCAATCACTATTAAATACAAACTTCCCAACTCGGGAGAGATACAGAACGTAAAAGACCGCTCTTGGGTCGAACTTAATCTACCTAAATAGAAATTAAATTAAACTTTGCTTCGCAGAGCAATTCGCGGAAGTTGGCCTCTACCGAAAAGGATGCGTAGCAAGGTATACTAAATACTACCGCACTTTAATTTGTTTTACAATGCAATCACGTGGTAAGCACTATGGCTTATAAAATTTAAGCTGCTAACTGGTCAGACGAACGTTGAGCGGCGTGACCGTGATCTGAGTCTGAGCTCTCACACACCGAGAGGTTTCTACCTCTGGCTTAAATAGTACTTGGCTGTAATTCAAAAATTAGCATAAGCTAAAAACGCGCGCTTCTTCTGACAGGAAGTTGAAACAGAGAGGAGATAGAAAAGATTTAAATTAAAATAAAACTTGGTTAGTTTAACTAAAATCTTACAAGCGTTGAAAAAAACGCCTCTTTGGGCATAGTAAACAAAACTTTAAGCTAAGTTAAATTATAAAATTTAAATTCTGAAGAGTAAATATAAGAATTAAGAACTATAAGAATAAATATAAGAAATTACATAGTATAAAATAGGTAATATTAACTTCACTTTCTGTCATGGTTATTCCAATTTTTTTTAACTTAAAAAATGAAACGATGCTTAATGAAAGGATTCAGATTTTAATGTTGCACCAGAGGGTTTGTAAGGGCATTTTATCTTCTCGCTGAGCTCACAGTTACCAAACTGGTCTTGGACTCACTCTTGTTGTTCGCATAACTTTTTTTTGTCTTTCTTAAATATATATCACTTTTTTTGCTCTTATTTCACATACAATTTAACACCTAAAGTCACAAAATTTTTAACGGTAGGATATTTTTAGAATTTCCGACAATATGTGAAGTGTTGCTATGATCATTTTATTTTTATTTTTCTCAGTTCTGCTATCAATATTTAGTATTTTCAACAAGATGATCTGCATATTTTTTGTCTCACAATATTATTATTAAACCTCACTTTCTTCACACTCACGTCGCAATAATAAAACGACAAGATTATGGAAATCGGCGTATGTTTAGGGTTCTCGATGTGGTGTTAAGTGTTGCCACTAGTTTTTTTTTCTCTTAAGTCCTTTCTCAAATCATCCAATCAATATTTATTTCTATTGGTATGATCACATACGCAACTTTTTTCTGTCTTTTTAACTTTATTAATTAAAATCACTGCATTTTGTATGGTCTTAAGCGCGAAGAAACGTACTTATACTACTGAAAATGCAAGAGCAAAATCACAAAAATATTTAAAAACAGCATCTCATTAGCATTTCCGATAGAGTTTCAAGTATTCTCGTACGCTTTTGTACATTCGCTACTTTATTCCTTTAAAAATGATACATGCCGAAAACATTGGTGATATTTGGAAGTGATACCAACAAAAAAGTGAGGAGTGAGGCTAATAGCACCTTTCGTGCTAATAAAATATTAATACTCAACTTTAGCATCAACGTAGGTGCTTCAACTTAAATGTAGTGAACGATAATTCATCATAAATTTGGTTTGATTGACTGGATCTCGTCCCTCTTCCCAATCTCTCTTTAAATGTCGACGGTAAGCCTAATTATCGCATTTCCCAGTGCTTTTTTATAACGCAGTAATTAACAGGTGCAGCCAACGTAAGAAGTTTCATATTAAAATGCCGATCAGAACACAATTGATTTTTCATCGTAACAAATCTGTCAAATATTAAAACATTTGCTAAAATATAAGAAAGATCACGTATCAAAATATAATGTCAATATTTTTCACCAAGAATGAGTAAAAACAAATTTTATGGATTTGCTTGCATTATGAATGAACACTAATTAGAACTTTTCAATTGCTTACTGGCCTTAAACATTAACATGACATTTATGCAGATTCTTCATTATTTAATTTCTTTAAATATAATGCAGGGCTGTAATATTTGGTGGAAACAGTTTGGAAAGTGAATCAACGCAAAATGCCAAAACAAAATTAATAGCCCTTCTGAGCTAACGCTCCTTTGGGCTACAAATTTTATGTGTGGTTATTGATGCTTGATATTGTAATAGTATTGTTATGGATTCTGTATTTAGTTAGATATTTTTATAGGATTATAATTAAAATTGTTTTATTATCCCTTGCAATTCAACACGTGAGACATTGTAAGAGAAAACTAAGCCGGGAAAGTAAAAATACAAAAGCACCTTCTTTTAATATTGAATAAAAGTTTATCTCGGTAATTAATATTTAATTTGAATAAATGTAATTGACTAGCCGTAACCGTAATTCTACTCTTCTAGATTTCTAGAAATTGCTACAACTGTTTAGCGCGGCCGATTTAAAAAGCTATAAAAGCCGGAGAGAAACATCTCAGCTCAGTTAATTGTTTACATTTGTGTTGTTTTGTTCATCGGATTAATTTCTCTGAGGTTTGGATTGCTTTCTATTTAACATTTTAGTAGTTTAAAATATAGCTACTGATTATATTGCGTGATATTGTGATATTGTACTAATATCTTTGAGGAAAAAATCCAGCGTTTTGTTATAGTTCTTGTGATAAGAATAAATTTTATTAACTTCTTATCGGAATTGTGCATTCAATCTTTTACGAATCCGTACGCACGTCACATCTGACGTTAAATAAATGGTAATAATTATTTGCGAAATACAAAGTAAAAACATCTTTACTGAAATATATCCAGAGAATTGTAAGTTTGCTGTTGATTCATACAATTCTTTTACGTTCAGCATGACGATTCAAACTATTCTTCGCATACTACCGAAATTAATCTTCGCTTTCCACAACATTATCCTTTTAATGAAAACAGGTTACGAGAATTATTTTTTTCGTTATCGATGAAGCTCCTTCAAGTTCCGTAGTAATGACCTCGAACCAGATAAAAGAGTGAACGTGGAAAGTTCTTAACGCAAATCATCTCCTTGCGCAGTCCCGCAACTGTAATCAAGCCTCCTTCGTGGACGCCCCTCCTGATAAATGGGGCGCGCCCACACTCTAAAATTAAATCTGATGGCCCCTAAACACGTCCCGGGGTTAATTTCCGCTGAGATTTATCACCGAATTCTTTACTCGAAATGACCCACTTAAAGGAAGCGAGCATTCTCTGTCGGTGGGGAAGAGTTGGTGGAACTTTTGTTTCCAACCTTGCCTGATGGTTTTCTGGTAATTTCCCTACCGCTGAGCCTAGTCTTCCTTTCTCAGTGGGCCCAATCGAGACAGGTTTTGAAAGACCCATTTTGTGCCTTATTGTTTTCCCGCCGCTGCTCATCGCGTTTCCGAGGACCTCTTCGTCATTGTTGTAACGCTTCCAGCTGCGTATCCTCTGAACCTTTTGGGATCTTGTTCCTTCAACAAATTACGATGCGAACTAATTATCCCTCCCGGGTAAACGGAAGCGGAAGGGAAAATTCATAAACATATAGCTTACATATAATGCTCGATGATGGACAACGTGTCTTTCCTTTTGGGATGGAGTGTGGAAGATTTAAGACTGTAAACTTAAAGCGGGAATGTGAAAGTCTTTATTTACGGGGTACTTACTCTGGCAAGTTTTATTGGATGACCAGCAGGAAGTAGCGATTCGTCAATTAAAAAGATAGATACGCTCGTGGGACCGTAATTCTTGAGATTTTGCTTGTCATCTGTGAGAGAGTTTCACGGTAAAGATAAGTGCTCTCATATTTCTCATCAAAATGTAGTTTAAAGATAGATGTTCTGCTACGGAAGATAATTATTATGGTTTTTTAAAAGAATATTTTGACCATAAAACTTGGAAATGGATGCTTTATGTTTGCAATTAGCAGTTTAAAATGCGTCATAAATTGGTATCCTTTTGTAAGACATGACAGTCCACCAAAAAATCCAAATTGATTTTTCGTTTTTTATTGAAAAGCATTTACAGTCCAATCTCGCTTAATGAGGCTGTGAATTATCCGAGACTTTTCTAAAAAAATTAAGTTTCTTTATCGAGTTTCTTTAGCTCCTAAGTACAGACGTTTATTTTCTGTTAGGTAAACGCAGAAGAAGGGTATCTTCGACCGCGCTGCATTTTATGTATTTAAAAAAAATGTAAAATTTTAAAATAACTTACTGTTGTTATTTTATAAGCATTAATATACTTCGTTTGTTATATTGAAGTAATTAATTCTTTTTAAAACTCTAAAATTAACGCATTAAAAATTAATTTTTAAATCACATAGGAAAAAGTACTGAAAACTTAATCAAATAAATAAAATAAACACTACTTAGTTGCAAATGCGTGCGAACTAAGTAGTGTTTATTTTACTTCTGTAGATGGAAATTTAATAAAATTTCCATCTACAGAATCTGCATTATATAAAAAAATGCAAAAAAAAAGTATAATATAAAAGGAATATTAAAGAAAAAAATCTGAAAGGTTTTAAGATTTTAAATTACGTCCAAAGGAACGTTTTTTAACGTTTTGTGTGTTACCTTTGTTTATTAAATATTATGTTCTTCGCACTTAAACCATAAGATTCAGTTCAACAGCAATATGGCAAAATAATTTTAAAATGAGTATATCTTTAGAATTTCCGATACAGTACTGCGTATTAACAGAGAGTGTGAGGGCGAAGTACGGATCATTCCATATACAAGATTTGAATGGGAAAAATGGGAAGGCAAGAAGATATGCCAGAGAAATAATGAACATTATCAATATGAATAAGAAGACTACTGGAATTGAGAACAAGATCTACTTTTATTTTTTTATTTATTTATTTATTTTCGAATGGGCTATGTATGTGTTTGAGGTCTGTCACGAGTTTTATTTAATTTTAACAACTCTATTATATTTTAATATTTTAGGTTCGTATTTCGGACTTCTCGAATACGCATCGAGCGTGCGAACCACTACTCCACGAAGGCATGCGAAGAAGGCGGTAGAAATACCTTATATATTCCCCCTTTTAAAGGGCGAGTGGGGATTAGGGGACCCAATCGCCAAATCCTGGTGGTGAAGAATCTTCACCCACCAACGTTTTTAGTTCGGAGACACTGTAGAGACATTAAGTATTTTTTTAAAGCGCGAAAGATGAAAAATGAACAATGCCCTCATCGTGACTCGAACCACAGACCTCTCGAATATGCGTCAATCGTGCTGACCACTGTGCCACGAAGGCATGCGAAGAAGACAGGAGAAATACCTTAAAGCTTTGTGGTTCAATAAAGCACTGATTGTCTTATTATAATTGAATAAGAATTCATCCGATTATTGGCCCAGTAAGATAAAGTGGAAAAATCAATGTCAATTGTAAAATACTGATGCAAATTTAATTGAACAACAGCTGAAACAAAAGAATATAGCAGAGTCTTTTTTTTTATCTTGTAATTTTGAGCAATACTGAACTTATTAGTTTTTTTTTTTGCAAAAGCTAGAAAATTCTGCCATTAGCTAAATACTAGTTACCTTAGCCATTAATTACCTTATTTTGAAACCTAGAATACCAAGAAGCAATTTTCTCTACAATCACACCGATCTTCAAGCACTTTCGCAATCACTGATAAAATGATTTTCGTGGGGTAGAAGCAATTCTCTCGTGGATTTAAGATAACACTTTTCCTTGTACCTTCTTTTCTAGAAGAGGTGGAAAAAAGACAGAGTGAATCTTGAAGCATGGTGATTAATTACCTTGATAGACAATACCCAAACTCAACATGAGCCTCTTTACACTTGTAATTCCCAAACACGATCAAAATCCTCTGTTGGGCAACATTCATCCCTCAGTAACAAATGAGGCTTGTACGGTGCCCCCCTTTTGTTGCCTTTACTCTGATACAAAATGATACAATGTTCTAGATCGTCTGGTATTGATTACATCTTATTCCCTGCACGTATGTATGTGTGACAGAGATCGTGTTACAAAATTTCTTTATTTTATTACCAAGGGTGAGAACTTTCATAATAGTGATTAGAATGCTAATTGAGGATTTGAATTCAGGTATAACCCCCTGCAGCAAAAGTACATTTTAAAGCTTCAGTAGTTACTAGGTATTTTATTCCGAAAATTGTTATATGAAGTTTATATTGATAAAAACTCTGAAAATACGTTTTTCTTTTGTCTTTGTATTGATGCTATTGTTGCATACAGAAATTTGCTTCCGTAAAATCTCGTTGTATAAGGGTTAATTGAAAGCTTTTATGATTACCACTGTTACAGTTTTCTAATATTAGGTGTCACAAACCTTGTCCTGGGTTTTACGTAGGTTAAACTTAGGCGTGAATGAACTCGCATTTGAATATCATGGTCTTGAATATTTGGCCACTGCGATTGGAAGCACTTATTGTCGTGGTAGATGTGATTGAATTTTAAGTTAAACTTGGCAAGAGCAGTAATAATGGCACGCATGTAGTCGAGAAATAATTAGCCATAGGCTGTATTTCATTGGGAAAGCATTTCAAAGGCGCACACAAGTGACTGACAGTGCACGCTCTGGCACTTTTTAGATTTCCTTGCTTCAAAAATATCCTAGTGATTCTACAATTTGAATTCAAGGTATTTACAGACAGCTCCTCTTGGGCGTACAGGTAGCCAAGACCTTTGGCTTGGTCTTAAAATGGAAAATATAAAATTAAATTAATGCTAAGTTGAACTAAACAGCCTAAGCTGCACAGAGTTGCTGCAGCGTAGCTGGTTCTTATTTAAAAAATCTCTGGCGTAGATTAGCAAGCACGTAATAAGCACTACTGTAAATTAGTAAGCTTTAACTAATAGCAACAATGTGGCTGAAAGGCAGAACACATTTTCTTTCTCTATCTCTGTAACTGAAGTAGATCAGACCTCACCTTAAATAGTAGTTTCTTCCCTATTTTGCATAAAACTTAAAGCTGAAAACTCCTTCTGATAGGAAAGCGTCTTTAGGAAAATGAGGAAGTAAAGGAAAGCCTTATTGAAAATAAAAATAATTATTAGTAAAAAAAAGAAAAATTTGAAAGGTTTCAAATTTTAAATTTTGCCCCAAGGGACTTTTTTTAACATTTTGTGCATCACCTTTATTTTTTAAATATCATAGTCTTCGCACTTAAACCATAAAATTACGAGTTCAAGAGTAATATCACAAAATAATTTTAAAATGAGCACATACAGAATTCCCAATGGTGGCTTCCTGTTTCCACGAAATCGTCAATCTTCATTATTTCCCTTCTCAAACGGGTTACATTGTGGGGTGAAACGACTGGGCCTTGGCCTTACCCAAAACGTAGGTAAGCAAATATTTTTAGATTTATAAAAATATTTTTTAAAAGAAATAATCGAAAAATATTTAGGATCTCAGACCTTTCCATGAATGAAGCTAATACTGTATTTAAAAGGGGAGAGATTTGTGCAAACTCTGGGATGATTTTGACAATGACCAAAAAGATCGTTTTCTAAAGTAAAATTAATATGCTTCCGAAATTCTGCATAAAGGTGAGTTATAATAAAATCTTTCAGAATAAATATTCGTTCTAAAAGGTCGTTCTTTCTTTCTTAATCACGCCTTTGCACTTTTTAACTCTTTCATTTGAGCGAATTCAATAAACTATATTTTCCTTATTTTTATTCTGAATTGGATACTGATAACCTTTATAAAGGACTAAAAGGTTTTTTTTCCTTTTAATTTCAATAATGTCTAAAACACCCGTATTAATTAACATACGATGTGAAAATAACAGCTACTATTATGCAACATAATTACAAATAGAATGAAAGTAAAAATTTCGAGAGCAGCCTGCCGAAGACTAACTAATTCACGAAGAAACTCCCCAGCTCTTCTTAATGACTCATCGGGGCATCTTCTAAAGAGCTGTGGTAGGGGGGACTGTATTCTCTGATTTGCGGGAATAAGAAGAATTTTGAAAAACGCGGAAAGAGGAATCATTGAAACAGAACTAATTCTTTCCAATACACAGTCTCAGGCGCTGGAGATAAAAAATGTATATGTTACCGTTAAAGTATACAATGCAGTTATTTCATAGAATAGCTAGTTATTCCATGAAATAACTGATCGTGTCCGTTAAAGTGTGTAATATGTTAATAATTTGACACTTTAACTAGTTATTCTATGAAATAACTAGGCATTCTATAAATTAACTAATGAGAGACAGTTAAAGTGTAAAATGAACAATTGATCTAAAATAAAATAACTAGGTATTCTATAAATAAACTAATGATAGACAATTAAAATGAAAAAGAAGCAATTTATCTAATTTATGCAGCGTATAAATGGTATTTATGGAAACGTACCATAAAATCATTTGTTCCAACAAGGATTACTAAAATGACACTCGGAATTACAAAGAACATTATTTCTAAAACAAAAACATTTTTTGTTGACACGCTGGGTTTTACACGAACATTCCATATTGTTAAACGAAACGTAAATGTACCTTATACTAAAAAGCGAGATATATGATATAGATTATTTTACACTTTAACGGGCTGCAGATCGTTATTCTATGAAATAACTAGTTAAACCATCAAGTACAAGAGAGTTTTACACTTTAACGGACACGATCAGTTATTTCATGGAATAACTAGCTATTCTATAAAATAACGGATTTCGTACTTTAACGGTAACATATATACTGTACAGTGTTGCCATTGCTCGTTTTGGAATCCTTGAGTTTCTTAATTAAAAATTCGTTAATGTTTTACAAAATATGTAACCGATAATAAAACAAATTCCCAATTTCAAATTTGGGCCTCCAAATGCCCATATTCGGGTGGAAACGTTCAGAATTCGATGGCCCTTAGCACCGTTGTTTTATCACAATGCGAGAAACATACATACATTCATGCTGATTTTTCATTATTTAATTTCTTTAAATATAATGCAGGGCGATAACATTTGGCGGCAACAATTTGAAAAGTGAAACAACGCTTTTAGTGAATCAACGCAAAATGCGAAAATGAAATTAATCGTCTTTCTGGATAAATTGTCCCTTTGGACTAAAAATGAAGGAAGTAAAACCCTACGAAGTTCTACATAGTGCAGTGACATATGCCATAAGTACTACTAAAGGAGTGCCGTACAGGTTATTAATTTTCTGTTTTCAATGAGAATTTTTTTTGTTTGTTTGTTTTTGTTTTCGAACGTATAGCATCGTTGAGAATCTAGATCCATTTTACAACATTTGGTAAGCTTAAAAAGCGAAGCTAATAACATTCGCGCTGTTAATGCGCAAGAATGATAAAAAACAGCAATGAAAATACTGAGCATATTTCGCATTACTTCCTTTAATATTGATCTTCCATCCATTAACAGATTAATTTCCAGTCGATATTATTATTTCAGCGGGAATTCACAATTTGTTTTAAAGGAAAACACGTTCGGTTTATATTCAAGTAAAATCCATTAAATTTTATCCGATTTTCATTATTAACAACAAATAGCGGGAAAGGATTATTGCATAAAGTGGATTTAGAAAATAATTTATCAAAGAGTATAATTCGGGAGTAGATATTGCTGATAATAAGAAGCTTGTGGGTAATGAAAATTTGTAATCTTTTTCATCTTTATAGGCTTATACATCGAATTTTTAACATCAAGGTTTTAAACGTAATTAATTTTGGTATTTTTATTTCGGAAATATTACAGAAACAGAAATGCTTTTAAAAATACTGCTTGTTATTCTATTTTGGGTCTAAAACGACAGTTCGAATAAAGAATAAAAAACCAATAAAAAAAATCTGAAAGATTTCAGATTTTAAATTACGTCCAAAGGCGCGTTTTTTTAACGTTTCGTGTGCTACCTTTCTTTATTAAATATCATGTACTACGTACTCAAACCATAAAAATCAGTTCAAAATCAATATCGCAAAATCATTTTAAAATGAACATATCTTTAGAATTTCCGTAAGTCTCGTGCGCTGGAGATAAAAATTTTTTTTTTCCGTACAGTGTTGCCATTGCTCGCTTTGAAATCATTTAGTTTGTTAATCAGAAATTCGTTGAAATGTTACAAAACATAAAATCGATAATAAAGCAAATTTCAAATTCAAAATTAGGGCTTCCAGATGCCCATATTCGCAGTGGGATTACGTCATTCAAAATTCGATGGCTCTAGGTTTTATCACAATGCGAGAAACATGCATACATTTATGCAGATTTTTCATTTTTTAAAATTTAATGCAGAGCGATAACATTTAGTGGCAACAATTTGAAAAGTGAAACGGGCATTCAGAGTGAATCAACGCAAAATCGCAAAACGAAAGTAATAGTCCTTCGGGACTAAATCCCTTTGGACTA
>KK119277.1:442647-502894 GCA_000611955.2 Stegodyphus mimosarum | reverse complement strand
GTTTTTTTAACGTTTCGTGTGCTACCTTTTTTTATTAAATATCATGTACTACGTACTCAAACCATAAAATTCAGTTCAAAATCAATATCGCAAAATCATTTTAAAATGAACATATCTTTAGAATTTCCGTAAGTCTCGTGCGCTGGAAAAAAAAATTTTTTTTTTCCGTACAGTGTTGCCATTGCTCGCTTTGAAATCATTTAGTTTGTTAATCAGAAATTCGTTGAAACGTTACAAAACATAAAATCGATAATAAAGCAAATTTCAAATTCAAAATTAGGTCCAGATGCCTTTTTTTTTACGTCATTCAAAATTCGATGGCTCTAGGTTTTATCACAATGCGAGAAACATGCATACATTTATGCAGATTTTTCATTTTTTAAAATTTAATGCAGAGCGATAACATTTAGTGGCAACAATTTGAAAAGTGAAACGGGCATTCAGAGTGAATCGACGCAAAATCGCAAAACGAAAGTAATAGTCCTTTGGGACTAAATCCCTTTGGACTAAAAACTATTCAAATAGAACAGCTTACTGTTGATCACGATTTGAAATAAACAGTTTATTTAGATAGTTTAATATGATTGAGGGTATTACATGAATATTCTTTTTAAATTCGTGTAGAATAAACAGAACGGACCTAGAAAGCGCGATATAAATACCAGAGACAAAACAAAAAAAAAAAAAAATTACGCCCAAAAGGGCGTTTTTTTAACGTTTTTTGTGTTACCTTTATTTATTGAATATCATGTTCTTCTCAGTTAAAACATAAAATTCAGTTCAACAAATAATTATAAAGAACATCTCTTTAGAATTTCCGATACACAGTTTTGCCCTCTGGATATAATTTTTTTTTCATACAATGTTGCCACTGCTCGCTTTGAAATTGTTGAGGTTGTTAATCAAACATTCGCTAAAGTTTTACAAAATATGAAATAGATAATAAAACAAATTCCAAATTGGGCTTTCAGATGCCCATATTCGAGTAGGGGACTACGTTATTCAAAATCTGATGTCTCTAGGTGCTGTTGTGTTTTTCACAATGACAGAAACATACGTACATTCATGCAGATTCTTAAGTATTTGATTTCTTTAAATATAATGCAGGCCTGTAATATTTGGTGGCAAAAATTTCAAAGGTGAAACGCTGTTTATATTAAACCAACGCAAAATCCCAAAATGAAATTAATAGCCCTTCTGAGCAAATTTCCCCTATGGGTTTGAATGACATCTATATAAGTGTTACGGTGAAACACCGAAATCTGGAGAATGTCGACTCTCACCGGTGAATGTCAACATTCACATAGTCGCTTGGTGTATGTCCGAAATATTTTCCAAATACTCTTATTTCTGACTTACACCAGTGAATGTCGACATTCACCATATAATAATGGTGAATGTTGAATATATGAGAATATTATATTTTCTTCTCCGTAATTCAGTCGCGAAAAAACACACAAGTACTTAAAACACACAATACATTCAAAATGAGAAAGGAAAATAATAGAAGTTAAAAAACTTACTTAATTATACAGTACGTAGTAAATGAGAAAATAAAATAATAGTAATAAAAAACTTACTAAATTATGCGATTTAAATCTGATTCATTGCAACAACTTAAACTATTATGAGACTTTGAATTGCACAAGAGGCCCTTGCTTTTTACAACTGCATTTATAGGAAACAGCCAGTCGCCTCTCTTTTCGACCTACACCAGAGCATATCTGTGATTGTCGACATACACCGGTGAGGGTCCGAATGTACAAGAATGCAATGTTATATTCGATCTTTCACCGACGTATTTGGTGAATGTTGACATTCTCCGGTGAAAGTCGACATGCTCCAATTTCGGTCTTTCACAGTAACATAAGCACAAGATACAGTTAAAAAAAGGAATATTGCTTATCATCTTACGTTTTGCAAATTAAACATACGATACAATATTTACAATTTTAGCAATCTACAAATTGCTGAAATTGTTCGCAATTACGACAGAAATGTATCCTAAATTGGTATAGAGATATTCTGAATTGATTCTCGTGTTAATTAACATTTATTATAGGAATTTATATATTCTAATTTATCCAAGCAAACAAATCCTTTGGCGGCATTATATTCTTATCCCAAATTCATTTTAAATCCACAGTAGCTTATTGTTGTCAGGAAACAAAAACCAAGATAACTCCCGAACGAAGAACCTATCAATTTTACTCGCGTGTTTTCGTAACTAATTTTATTTTTCAATTATTTACTTGTTTCTGAAATAAAAGCATGAAGTAAAAAAAAATTAAGAAGCTATTTTTTTACGGAAAAAAGGAGGAGAGAAAGAGAAAAAGTCTTCAAGATTAAAAATTCGAGAACGCGGCGTTCTTTCCGGGCCACAGTTTTCCTCTTTCCAGAAACTCAAAAATATTTTATTCAAAATTTTTCGCAGCTGTTACGATAAAAACGATTGTATCTTCAAATAATAAAAGCGAATATTTGTTCTTCATTATTAAATTCGAAATACCTTCATTTTATAGAGTTTAAAAATGATAAAAATTTGCTTATTACTTGAATTGTGAAATCTGAAACATAATCATTTTATGAAATCGTGTTTTATCCTTTTCACGAAAGATTCTAGTACGAAATAGGGAGTAGAAACCCTTTGTTATTTAAACTAAACAGGATGAACAGAAGACATTCCTGCAGCTTACAAAATCCCAGCACTATGGCAAGAAACTCAAAATAGTAGCTCAAATAGAAATTTAAATTTAAATATCTAAAATTCAAAGGCTACACGGAACAATTTACTCGAAGTAGGTTCGGAGTTCACTGTCATAAATTTAACTATCGGGGAGTGTAGTTCAAGGCCGAAGATAGGAATCCAATCGTAGAATAGCAAACTAGTATCGTGGCTGTCAAGAGGCAGAACACGCTCTGTCTTAATAATATCAAACCCTGAATTAAATATACGGGAACTCATTTGCATTCTAGTGAAAAAGCGGAAAGAGGGAAGTTACAGTAAGTATTCAAAGCAAAAAGAGAACTGTTATTCAACTTAAAGCAACTTCGTATGGTTAAATTAAGAATTAATTTCTGTTTAGCATTTTCTATCACATTAGAAATTAATTTTACTCTTTCAGTTAATTTCAATGAAAAAAAAATTGAATTCAGTATGAGGTCTGTCTTATTGCTGTAAAGCTCAAATATCGATTTGAATCCTTTATTTTGTAAGCTTCATAAAAAAGTGTATGATTATTGTTTTCGATATCCTTTGAGGAATACAGTAACATTAACAGCCAGAAGTATAAGTCAGGTACGGATTTTTTCTAATAAGTAAATAATAAGTAATATCAAATTAGCGCATTTTAAATAAAGAATTTTCCATTTTTAATTTGCGCGAAATTATCCCATTTTTACACACGTGCTTTCGTAGAGTAAGGCTTCGTTCAGACGGGGGTATAAATGTCATAACTGGTTTAAGCCGAGCTTCGTTGCTCCTTGCTAAGTCACAAAAACTGGTTTAGGAACTTTAGCATAAAGTTTACAGCTTCGAACTTCAGGCTTGGTAAGATAAAATAATCTTTGGGCTTTCCCCTTTCCGTCGAACTGAATGACACTAAGGTTCCTCACTCCCCGCCAAACTAGGCCCAGGAGTTCAATCTCTGTCCCAGAACCTTGGACGGACCGGCGCCAGTGCACTTGGAGTAACTAAAACTCCAGGGCGCCATTGGTCACCAATTTGCTACCTACCAGTCGTTCGCGATGCCCGTCGCAGAAGGCCATAATCATTACCCAGTAAATCCTGGGCGCCACCCCCAGGCTACTAGAACCGTCTGCTCTAAGACATGCCAGACCCACGGGCCAGCCAAAGAATGCCTTTTCCGGTGCCCTCCAGATCTACTAGATTCGTAATTTGTATACCCCAGTGGCCGACACTGCCTAAGTACAGATAACTACCTAGGCAGTAGCTTCGCTGAGTTCTATACATCGAACCCCTCCGGGGGTTCATGCTTGGTAAGACTTGGTATATGAGCCAACCAATCAGAGCGAACGCGCGAAACCTGAACGAGTAAACGGAGCGGAAAAGCTGTAGACACATCCACGCACCACGCATGCTCAAACTTAGCTTCTCTAATTGGCTACATCTTATAACCTGTCTCGCAGGTGTGAACGGGTGTCCCACATTTTATGCCGTTACGGCATTTATGACAAGCCAAGGCTCTATGACATTTATGCCTACGCCTGAACGTAGCTTAAGGTACTAATCTATCCAGCTGAAACGTGAAAGACCCGTGATTTCAATTTCACAAGGACACAGTTAATTGTTCGCGTGCTCGCACCGGTGTAGCTAGTAGTCTCTATAGTGCCGCCCAAACTAAAGTGTGAGGACTATTTCCATAAATTAAAACGGCCAGATTTTAGTTATTCATATTCCATTCGTCACCAACTGGATCTGTCCTTTGAGTTTCGTCCATCTCCCTATTAGCCGTATAAAAGGGGTTAAATGTAAGGAATTATTGCTTTCCGTCGTACGCGTCCCAATTCTTAATTGTTAAATGATTAATTTAGCAGTTGGGAGGACGCTGGTTTGAATCTCGCCAATGATTTAGTTGCCTCTACGGCTTCAGCCTCCTTTAACATCTTAGTCTTTACAGTTCCGGTTGTCAAGCATTGTAAGTAACATATTCGTAGAATGGAAGTATTATATGCAGCTACGTACAATAATATCTGGCAGCACATTTTGTTTTGTATGTTCTGGCTTTTTTCTGGAATAGTTGGCTTTCCTACACGGCAGAGACTGAAAAACGAAACGGAAACATTTCACGCGTAATTTTTATATTTGGGATTATAATATTATTGAGATATTTTGAAATAAACTGGAGCGATGACTGCTTGTTAAAAAATTGTCTATTATAATAAATAAATTTCGAGTGTCAGCGTAGTAAATGAAATCAAATTTAAACATGGACTAAAATAAATAAAATGTCAAAAAATAAATATTAAAAAAGAGATATGTTTCTTGATAAATAACTTTATTCACACTTTTTCATCTTAAGACTATTTCCATAAATTAAAGCGGCGAGATTTTAGTTATTTTTATTCTATTATTTCTGTTCGATTTATGTCATATTTTAATTGTATTATATTCATAATATTCTTTTCTTTCAATTTATAGTCACACAGTAGCAAAATATGAGTATCTATACAGGGTGTATCAGTACAACGATGGCAAACTCTCAGGAGAGATAGAATACACCTAGACTATGGGAAATCACACAGTAGTGCATGGTCGAACATACTTTCCTGGCGTGGTAATGTTGACACAAAACGCAAAAAAAGAAGGACACAAACAGTCAGACAAATCTTCTTTTATTACATTTAGTGTAGCAGATAACTAAAAATAAGAAAAAAAAACGATCGTCAATAAAGAAGGTGTTCGAAATTAAGACCCCGGACCGTGATGCAGGCCTCCCTTCTCTGTCGCCTAGAAGATCTGCATCACGAGTTGAAGATCGCATGGAAGATGTATGATGCACGATTCCTGCATCATGGTCCGGTTTGTAATTTCGAACACCTTCTCTGAGGATGGTCGTTGTCCTTTTATGTTGCTTTTTCTTTGTTTTTGTTGTACTCCGAATAATAAACATGTTTTCTCACCCCGTTCGTGTCCTTTCTTTCTTGACTTTTGTGTCAGCACTATCACTCCAGAAAAGCGTTTCCAACCATGCATTGCTATGTGATTTCTCATCGTCTAAGTGTACTCTAACTCTCCTGAACGTTTTGTCACTGCGGTACTCATACACCCTGTATATCTATATCCCTAAAGCCTGAAATGTAATGTAAGGGCGCAGCCGGGTCCATCTTGCAAATCAAAATTCGTCTTACGACCTTATCAGGGCTGCGCCAGTTAAACAAAAAACCACCTACTATCAAACACACAAGGAAAGAAGAAAACCAAACTAAAAAAACTGGGGGAGGTTAATAACAAAAATTAAAAATAAAGAAAATATTAGGATTAGAACATACACAACTATGCATCCACACACACACATAAAAATCCTCACAAACATAGAGCCAATTAATAAATACCTATGGCCTCTTTATTACTGTTAATTATCTGCATAATTTTCCTACTTGTTTATTTACATTTAAGAAACATGGAATCGTTCGATAGAATAAAGGCCTGAAATGTATACGCATTTCCGTTACCTTCATTGTTGAATACAATTTGATAACTGTTTCGTCCATAGCAGATGCAAACTCTCTCTGCATTTCTCCGATATTAAAGCACCAATGAATTTCAAACGTAGTCCAGAGCCCGTTATTTAATTATTCGCGATTTCTGTATCCTTGACATATTAGCATGATTATTTTCGACTGCTATTTCAACTCTGTGTGTCAGTAAGTGCGTTAATGTTAAAATGTATTGTAGTTCAATGCATTTGTTTCCCTTTCAATAGGAAATCTAAGGACTAATATTTTAGTAGTAATATGAATTTTGTAAAAAGTTATGTTTTGTCTTCGGAGAATGAGCAGACTTTTTTGTCTTTTTCAGATACCCATTCCGGTGTTGGTTACCCACATTGCGAGGAAGACCATATCAATCATAACGCTGACAGGTAATTTAAGAGATTTAATGCATTTTTAAATACATTCACTTCCAAAAGTTAAGCACGAAGACGTAAAATGCAAAAAAATCAACAAATACTGCTTTGATTGACACAAAATTCGGCAGGAAAATAGCATATATATTTATGCATAAAACAAAATCAATAATTATGTACAGAAATGAAAACAATATTAAATTTTTGTAAGTTATCAGATAATGACATACTGCAATCGCCATTCTTCTTGTAGAGCAGTTTCCAGCTCAATAAGAGTGGCTGGAGGTGGGAAACGTGAAGATACAGCACGATCGAGAGTATTCCAAAGATTTTCAATGGGATTAAGGTCGGGCGAATATGCTGGCCACGCCATACGTGCAATCCCTTCACTCTCCAGGTAGTCATCGATAGTCATCGACGATATCAGCTCTATGGGGACGTGCGTTATTGTCCGTTAAAACAAAAGTAGGACCAACTGCTGCAACGTACAATCCCACAATGGGTTCTAGGAGTTCATCTCAATACCGGACAGCCGCCAAAGAATCCCGTTTAAAGATGTGCAGGTCGATGCGATATCCTAATGAAATCCCTGCCCACACCATAATACTTCCGCCTCGGAATGCTTGATGTTCGGTGATGTATTGGGACTAATTGCGTGTTCGTTGTTCACGCTATATCTTTATACTTGTCATCTGGCTCCAGAGCAAATCTTGACTCAACAGTAAACATGACATTGCCTCAATCAGACACATTCCAATTGACATGTTCCCGGCAACACTGTAATCGTGCTGTAACCATAGATGTCACACGTGTGGAGGTCGCTCTGCGATTCCACTAGGCTACAATAGCAATATATCGATATTCCGCGGGAGTTGTAACCCTTGAGCGACCGCCTAAGGGCCTTCGGACAACTGTCTGTGTGGTTTGGAATTATTTCCATAAACGTGAAATTACAAAATAATGAACGCCCAAGAAAAGAGCAACATCTGTGATTGACTGTCCTGCTTCAATGTGCTCCACAGCATGCCAGCGCTCAGAATCTTCCATTCATCTTCTGGAAGTCATAGAAACACCTATGTCTTGTAAACAAATTGTGCGAAAGTTTTAAACACATTCTATCAGCACTTACAATCAACTTCTGTAACCCTTCATAAAGATGGCTTCTTATAAGACTGCCTTTTTTGCGTCTTTCTTGACATGAAAGACACATACACAGCTGGACAGAGCGGGGAACACGGAATAACCCCTTAAACATCATCAAAAGGGACTGTTTTGGAGGTCACGAAGTTCTCGTTCGAGCAGACATAATGCTTGGTAGCCGGACCGACCTTCATGTCTCCCAAGGAGGTTCGTCCCCTGGGACTGCTATTGTAACGAGGTTCTTCTTCCTTACATGCGTCTTTTCACAAAGGCTATGGGTCCTCAGTTCCTCTTCATGGACGACAACGCTCCACCTCATCGCACAGTTACTGTCGAAGAGCTGTTGGAGAGTGAAGATATTGAACACATGGATTGGTCGGCAAGGTCTCTGGATCTAAATCCCGTCAAGCATGTACGGAACTTACTAGGGAGACCCGTGGCAGCACGTAACTTATCGCCAGTAACGATTGCGAAACTGCGATTGGTGCTACAAGAGGAACGAGCAGCAGTGTCTCAACAACTCATTAACAACCACATATCCAGCATGCACAAATGATGTGAAACCTGCCTAGCAGTCAGGGGAGATCATATCCCCTATTAAAGACCGGATGTTTCTTGCTGGACACCCATCACAGGGATGTTTCGGCCTTCAGTCGCATTGCGTTCCATGTTACTTTTTCAATAAAGCTTCTTTTTATCCCTCTGATTTCTCTTTTAGTAAGTGTTACTTACATTACTTATGTCCTTACGTATTGTGGATCTTACGGTATTAAATGTGTTGATTTGGAAAGCTTTTGTACAAAGTTATATTGAAAAAACCGTCTCGTCCTTAATTTTTGCACACCAGTGTATATACAATATACTTCAATCTACGAAGTAAAAAGCGACTAGTCTAATGCGAATAGTCTTCGCGCGAAGTGTAATGCGAAGTTCTCACTTCGCATTAGATTCGTACTACGAAGTAAAGAAAGTATTGTAATTATGAAAACTTTCGGGTACTATATTTCAACGAAAACATCCATTTGATCGCTATCTAATACAATTTAACGATGTTTTTGCGTGACGTCTGTAAGTAAGGACAGAATAAAGGACTCCGTTTACCCAAACGAATTATTAAACTGACTTTAAATGGATTCAGAAGAGATTTTTTTCATGGTGTCTGTACGTACGTATGTATGTCGTATAACTCAAAAACGAGTAATCGCAGAAGGTTGAAATTTTGTATATAGGACTGCTATAACATGTAGATGTGCACTCCCTTTTTTGATTGCAATCAGCCGCACCAAAAATATAAATCTACCCAACCTGCTACTCGGCCCAGTGAGCTCAGTTTCTTTATTCTTATATGTTGGTAAATTGCGCATTTTTTGCTTTATAAATGATTGAATTATGTTGTTCTTATCTCCCGGTTAAGGATTATATGCCTTTAGTAAATCCGCATGCAATATTTGTAGAATTATCAAGAATTTAGAAGTTGTTTAAACTGCTAAGCCTAATTTTGAGCCATAACAACCATATTTGTTTACATTTGAAACTTAGCAGAATAGTAGATTTGTTGCCAAAGTAGAGAAACTAAGCTCCGAAACAACAAAGATAATGCCTTCTGGAATTATTGCGAATTAAAGCGTGCTTAATCCATTCTGGAATTTATTCGGGGAAATAAGTGCTTAAGATTTACTTCGCAATTTTTAATACACATATTTTTAGTTTTTATGTATTTTCGCCTTGTCGCGGAGTGAGAACTGAATTGATTGTTGAGAAATACTAAATCATGTGTGAAAAACTGCTTCTTTTCCTTTCTTTACTTTCTTTTTCTTTTTGTTAATTTCTTGTAACATCTTTTTAAATTTATAATAGTTTTTGAATAGAACGTGTGGCAATGATTAGATAACTCCTCAGATGATATCGTTTTTGTGCAAGCTATAAAATGAATGAGATGTAACGCTGTTAAGAGAACCTAGCGCCAGAGTGTCGATATAGTAAACAAATATAGTGAGCGGGCAGCGCATGCGTATTAGGTTATCGGCACTGAATTGTCTGGGAAACATCGGTTTTTTTTATTTGTTTAATCTCTTTTATACGTCGTTTTAGATTTATTCTAGTATTTCAATAGAATATGTGGCAAAGATTAAATAATTCTTCAGATGATATCGTTTTTGTGCATTCTTAGTTATAAAATGAATGAGATAAAACGCTGTTAAGGGAATCTATCGCTAGACTGCCGCTATTGTGAACAAATATAGTGAATTTTAAATAGTGCATTTATTCAATTATGGTATGCGCTATTTAATTCAATCCAACAAGCTTAAATGTAATGCAAGAAAAAATGCATGTACAGGTTAGGTTAGGTTAGGTTAGGTTATTCAATTAGGGCAAAGCACACGAGGGCTATCTGCCTAAAGGGAGGGATGCCTTCGTGGAGGACTTTCTAAGGGAAACTGGCTCGTATACGCGTTACACATGGGGAAAGCCACGAAAACGCCCATGCAGCCAGCCCGTTCGCGGGATTCGAACCTCGGACCGAACTACCAATGTTCAGCGTCTTTACCGCTCGGCCGCTGGTGGGCAAAATGCATATACAAGGAAGTCGTGGTGTACACGTCAGATTTTTTACTGAGCTTAAATGGACACGAATTTTACTATGCTTGCTTTGTTTCATGCAAATTCATCATTATTTAACATCTTTAAATATAATACAGGGCGATAATACTTCGTGTCACCAATCTGAAAAGTGATCTAGAGTTTCATAGTGATTAGCGCAATATCCCGTTTTGAGACTAATATCCCTTATGGGCTAACTCTCCTTTGGGAAAAAAGTGATGCAGAAATGGAACTAAGTTCAGATACCTACCTTTTGAACTTATCTCGGAATTAATTTTTCTGCTCAGAATAATTTGTGTAAAGGAAGTATTTAATAAATATTAGGAATTTTAAGTTAAGTCAGATCAGTGTAGTAAGGATTATCTGACAGAGCCAGTTTAATTAATGAAAATAAGTGTTCGCTTTAGGGTAAACTGACTTTCCGAATAGCGATGGAACGGGACAGAGAATCGGTGGGGGAAAGCAGCTGACGAAACGCCACGTTTTCGGCCTGGGGATTAAACGGGAAAGGACGAAATGGCCTCAGCAATGTCTCCTCGCAACGTGAAACAGCGGCCAACTTGTGGCCATTTGCATGCAGTGCGTTTATAGCATCAGATGGAAGTGCATTCTTTAAACACTACCCCTTTAGGAAATAACCAAAGTGCGCAGAATGAAGCGTAGCCACGTGATCGACCACCCCCCTCGAAATAGAATGTCGGCACCAGCCCAAGCATTTTCAGCAATTAAGCCTATAAAAAAAAAAAAAAAAAAAAAAAAAAAAAGAAAATTCATATAAAATCAGCATTTTAATATAATGACCTAAATTTTTAAAATTGCGTACTTAATGTACTAAGTCTTAATATGTATCAATATGAAGAGTATTCCATCAATAGAAATAAATGAAACATGCGAAATATAAAATTATAACTATACGCATGAAAACAAATACTATACACACGAAAACAAAATTACAAATACAAAATGTAAGAGAAAGTTAAACAATAATATCTGTAGGTAACTAAATTTTAATTTAATAGTTCTGCTGTGTGTGGAATAATTCAGCACGAGGATCGACGCATAGGAGAATGATGGCCTTTTTCGCCAAGCATTTTGCCACGTAAGTAACATACATCAAGCATAGGAAAGTTGACGTCTTTGCCCTTCTGTAATAATACCGTAAAGTTACTTTTTAATTAACGAAGAAAGTCTATGTTAAGTTTTAAAACGAATATAAAAAAAAGTGCAACTGATCTAAGCTTTTTCTTCACGGATGTTCTTCGACTTTACACCCGCTGTAGTCAGCTAGATGCGTTTTTCTCACATTACCCTCACAAAAAAATAAATAAAATAAATAAAAATTAAACACATTTAAAAAATAAAATAAAAATAAAGGAAAATCTGAAAGGTTTCAGATTTTAAATTACGTTCAAAGGGGCGTTTTTTTTAAATATTTTGTGTGTTACCTTTATTTATTAAATATCATGTTCTTCGCACTTTAACCATAAAATATCATCACAAAATAATTTTAAATTGAGCATATCTTTAGAATTTCCGATACACAGTCTCACGCGCTGGAGATAAAATTTTTTTTTCCTATACAACGTTGCCATTGCTCGCTTTGAAATCATTGAGTTTGTTAATCAAAAATTTGCTAAAGTTTTACAAAGTATGAAATCGATAATAAAACAAATCTCAAATTCGAAATTAGGGCTACCAGATGCCTATATTAAGTGAAAGATTGTTATTCTAGCTATAGATACCTTTGTTTTATCACAATGCGAGAAACATATATACATTTATGCAGATTCTTCATTATTTAATTTCTTTAAGTATAAAACAGGGCGATAATATTTGGTGACAACAATTTTAATATTGAAATTAAATAATGACGGCTTGTAGTGAATCAACGCAAAATGCCAAAATGAAATTAATAGCCCTTTAGGGCAAATTGCCCCTTTGGACTAAAAAACAGCACAAATGAAAACATTGAGCTGGATGCACGTCCTCACATTCTAATAACGAAAATGCAAAGAATAAATATGAAGACAACAAAAAAAAAAGTCTGAAAGGTTTCAGATTTAAAATTAGGTCCAAAGGCGCGTTTGTTTAACATTTTGTGAGTTACCTTTATTTATTAAATATCATGTTCTTCGCACTGAAACCATAAAATTCAGTTCAAGAGCAATATCGCAAAATAATTTTAAATTCAGTATATCTTTAGAATTTCTGATACACAATCTCACGCGTTGGAGATAAAAATGTTTCTCCTGTACAACTTTGCAATTGCTCGCTTTGAAATCCTTGAGTCTCTTACTCAAAAATTCGTTAACGTTTTACAAAATGTGAAATCGATAATAAAACAAATACTAGTTTCAAATTTGGGCTTCCAGATGCCCATATTCGCAATAGGATTACATCATTCAAATTTGGATGGCTCTAGGTACCGTTGTTTTATCACAATGCGAGAAAAATACATACATTTATACAGATTCTTCATGATTTAATTTCTTTAAATATTACACAGGACTCAAATATTTGGTGGCAACAATTTGAAAAGTGAACGGACATTTATAGTGAACGAACGCAAAATGCCAAAACGAAAACAATAGCCCTTCAGGGGCAAAGCCCCTTTGGGCTAAAAAACGGAATAAACAAACACGCCGGTGTCCTTTTAACTTAAAGAGCTGTGATTTCCAGTTTGTTTAAACCAATAAATCTATCAAAACCAGAAGCACAGAACAGAAACTGATGCTCATACATGAAGGTCAAAAGACGCATGACGTAACGGATGTGAAAACCTTTACTATTTAGCACCATCTGCTGGCATTTAAAAATTTAAAATGTCGTTCCGTTTTCAAATTACGCATACACGACACTGGACTGACGAAATTGATCGGAACTCTTCGCGTATAAGCGACGTTGGGGTTCTAAGAGTGGAAACATTGCATCGCCCCCACGCGACTTTGGTCCTGAACGAGAACACTAAACTTGGCGCAATTTATAATTACCGTTTTAATTATTGTTATTCGTGTTTTGGGGAATGCGTTTAGTCGAAAAATTGTATACAATGAAGTTTCTGATTAATTTCACCAATTTATTCATTTTAATACCCATTAATTTTGCTATAATATATTAAGACTAATTATTAAGATTATTTACTAAGTGTCCTGCTCATTGTTGCTCATCGTCTATGTTATTTTGTAAAATAAAACAAAATAATTGATCTACATTCGTTTAATTTTTGTTTAAGATTATTTGCTTATTATTTAATTAACTTCAAGACTGGAATTATTTTCTGCTTTTTAATTCTATAATTTTCATTCCCATGCAATTCATACGAAAGAAATTTCACGCATTTGCTTATTCGATTCAAAATCGAGGGCTTACTAGAAATGGAGAATCCCCTTACTTTTATAGAAACATTATGATGATAACTTCAATTCAGAACTTTAGTTTTCAGTTGGGGAATCATAGTTATCATGTTTCATTTCCGTAACAATCAGTTTCAAGAAAATCTAATTCCTCTGACAAGTTTGAAGGGTCTTTTGCATACTGAACTCGATTCTTTTTCATCGTTATGCAAAGAATGAAGCATATGTGAGATTTTACTTATTCAATTCTAAAGTTCTAGGTTAGAACCCCACGAACACTAACAAGCGAATAATCGCTTAAGTGTGTGAACAAAACACGTAAGACTTAAAAAGGGTTTACAACCCTTTATTTTGCAGTATATTTACAATCAGTTCTTACTTGGAACGTTACACAAAGCCTCCACTCGGTCTTCAACTTAAAATAATAATAATTTAAACTAAACTAGCTTAACTAAGCTATTTGAAAGGTATAGCCGAAGCTATCAGAAATCTAACTAGTTGGCCTCTAAGTATTCATTAAATCGGCGAAGCCAAGCAAGGGCCTAAGGCAAAGAATATGTACTGTTAAGAAGGAAAACTTCGCAGAAGCAGAAGTGGCTCCCTTCCAAAGAAAAGGGAAACAACTGCGCATGCGTGAAATATCTGTCGCCAAAAAGCGCCAAAGCTCAAAGCTGAATGTCGAAGTTGGTTTGGACAGGTTCGACCGTTACGTTTAGCAAGAATACTTAAAAAGAATAGTTACGTTTAGCAAGAGTTTAAACAAAGAATAGGTTCTTTGGTTTCAAGTAGCGATATGGACAATGGAAGTTCAACAGCCAGTGAAAGTGAAACTTCACCTAATATTTCATCATTTCCGAGTTTAAATTATCGCGACAAGTCAAAGAACGATTCATCTTAACCCGTATTCCTCAATTTCCTATACACGTCGCGGAGGGGAAAATGTCGGCTAGGTACCAAAGAACCGGCATATCACAGAGGGGAAATTCTCGCCAACAGATTCCGTCGCCAAGTCCCTTGGCGAATGTTCCCTTTTCTTTGTAGCGGCGTTGCAGACAAAGTGGTTTACATTACGTCTATGGAGCCTTTCCTTCTTTACATAGAGGTTCTTTGCCTAAGGTATGTGCGAGCGTAGTAACTAAGAGAGAAATTACCCAAAGGCAAACGCGCGCTAGTCAGGGAATCACTCTCGAAGTCGGTGAAGTATCGACTTAAATAGTACTCTTTCTCATTTGCATTAATTGCGTTTCTGAAATTACATTCTGGCAGGAAATTGTAAGCTGAAATTAGAATAAGATAGGCAAGATACAAAACTTATAACTGTTAATAAACTTAGGATAAACTTTACACATAAATTGGGAAAAGAATTTTTTCCCTCTAAGCCTTTACTACAGTTTGATGAATTGTCTTACGATTAGCCCCAGATTCATTTGTCATCATTTTCATAGTCAAATAACAATATTATTTCAACAATTCTCAGACATTTGAGAAAGATTTCTCATTACTAAGATTACACATTTACTCTCTTACTCGTGGTGTAATACCCAGAACACTCGGCGCGTATTCGGAGAGGTCCGAGGTTCGAGTCCCGGCTAGGGTATTGCACATTTCTTCACTTTTCTGCATAAAAAAAGTCCTAGTAACTCTACAGTGGCGCCTGAAGTAAAAAAGGGTGGTGGATGATGATTCTCCACCGACAGGATTTGGCGACCTTTAAAAGAGGGAGTATATAAGGTATTTCTCCTGCCTTCTTAGCATGCCGTCGCGGTGTAACGACCAGCATACTCGGCGCTTATTCCAGAGGTCCGAGGTTCGTTTCCCGGCCACGGCATTGCTCATTTTTTCACATCTCCAGCATCGAAATAACCTAATGTCTCTACAACTTGACCAACGACAATTTTAATTTGGTGGTAACAAAAGAAGCGTAGCAACATGTGTGCGTCCCTAGGTAACTTCCTAGCTCTGGGAAATGAACCCCTGTATTCACCGTAAGACCGGGTGAAGTCACAAGCGTCTAGACCCCAAACTTCACTTTTGCTCATCGCCCGGGTTTCGGAATGACAAAGGGAAAAAGGGAATTTCGTCGAAGCGCTCACAAATGTTCATGTTGGATTTCATCCAAGCGCTCACAATTGCTCACGTTCGAAGACCGCGTGCTTATGTTGCTATCGCTTTAAATGCTAACCAATATGTGCTAGTGGTGCTATATTTGTCAGGACTGAGTGTTCGGTGCATATTCTTGGCGAACATCTTCGTGAAACGTTAAGTCCTGATCTTGAACAGGGAGCTGAATGCAGCTATGTTTTGTGGTAGAAAACTGTGGTTAAGTGGTAGAAGAACTGCACTTCAGAAGAATTTAAAATCCTCTTTTATTAAACCACAATTTTATGCAGCCACTTCCCAACTCGGGAGGGATACAGAAAATAATGACCGCACTTGGGTCTAAACTGAACAATCAAATAATTTTAACTAAATTTAAATGGAAATTAAATCGTCGTTGCTCACAGAGCTATGAACGCGAGGTTGGCCTCTAAACTAAATGGTGCATAGCAAGGTTAAACTAATATTAACGCACTTAGAATTACTTCAATAAGTAATAGCGTAACAGCGCTACGGCTTAAAATTTAAATACTAGCTGGTCAGGCGAACGTCGAACAGAGCAGCAGTGGTTTGAGACTAAAAGCTCTCTCACACTCACCTCTCGCTTAAATAGCAACTTGGCTCTACTTCAAATTAGCATAGAACTGAAACGCGTGCTTATTCTAACGGGAAGCTGAAATAAGAACAGATAGAAAAAGTCAAATTAAAATAAAACTTTGCTAGTTTAACTAAAACCTTACATAGTTACTTAGCTTAGTTTTCTTTAAAATAAACTGGCTAATTTTATTCTGTATATTGTGTAAGATTAAATGTGCATAAAATTTCCATTTGTAAATTGTGCAAAAGTTTGTCCGAATGCAAATATTTCGCATATTTGTATTATATCGCATATTTATTTATTTATTATCCAATATGAGCAGGCGATCCCATGCCAACAGGCTAATTAATTTTGGCTAATTAATTGTTAATTACATTAATTTAAATCTCATCTCTATAATGGGTAAAGAAGGGCATTATCGGACTTTTGTATAAGGAAAATGAAGAGTTTTGCTTTTCATTAGCAGCTTTGATTTATGAATGTAAAAACCCTTCTTTGTATGAGATTGAAACTTTTTCAAAGCTATACAAGCATTTATTTTATTTAATCTTTTTCTTATCTTACGCTTATTATCTTCTAATTCATTCAACTAATTGACGACTTTGTAAATTGGCAAAAATTGTGTGACTAACTTTATGGCTTATAGGTAATGTTCTGTTCTTCAATAAACAGGAAATTGAGTGTGAAAAAAGAATACCCTTTGTGGCTGTTATTTACATTTTAAGAGCAGGTAGGTACTGTTCTGTGAAATGACAATTAAATAAACCATGTTATTTAATTCCTGAAACACGTGGGGTACATGCAAGCACGGATCAGCTGCTGTCGTCTTTATACACAAAAAAAAATGATTAAAAAAAATTGAAACTGATTGTAAATAAGTAGATTTTTCTAAAAAGGAGACATAATAGGCTATATTTTAAATTATATTCACATTAATTTCAAACACACACGATACGCTATAGACTAAAATTCCCTATACTAAAATCCCTTTTTCATTTACCAGAGAAGGGATAAAACCGGTTATGAGCAAAAGTGAGGTTTTGGGGTCTAGACGCTTGTGAGGAAGTCATCAAGAAAAACTCGTTTATGACACTCCCTCTGGCGGTGTTTCCGTTGACTCATCTTGTAAGAGTAAAAATGCCAAGAGAGTAAGACGCCTCTGAGCGTCTGGAAAATGTTGTCTTTCCCTTTCTGTAACAATGCTGCAATATGACTTTTAATTAACCAAGTAACCTATGTTAAGTTTTTAAATAAATCTAAAAAGACAACCTGTCTAGTTATTTTCGATACGAAAGCTAGGCGACGATACAGAAGTCTTATTATTTAATTGCCAGCATATTTGTGTACATCTGAAAGAGAGCACCTTGAAGATCTTTAGTTAGACTTCTATATATTCATTATTTCATCTGAAATAATTGTCAGCTTTAAAATTAGCATATAATGATCCATTTTTAAGGGGGGTAAAGGTTTTTAGGGGGGTAAAAGTATTATTTAATTATCGCACTTCAGCAAATGCTGATATTTGAAGCAATGCTGAGGTCAATATAAATTATCCTTTCATAATTCTAGAGAGTTTATTAAAAAAATTTTTTTTGACTTTCTAAAAGTAAATTTCATTACATTGGTATTCTTTTTAAGCTTTTGATTTCATTATTTAAATGTCATTATTTTCCTCCCCAAACTTATTTCCTGTAAATCTTTGCTATCTTTTAAATCTTATTATCTTTAAATGCTTTTATCTTTTAAATGCAGTGCTACCTTTTAAATCTTATTTTCTAAATAATTTAATTCTCCCAATAGGGTGAATATTCTAAACTACATTTCCTTGGAAATAAATAAAATGTAAATTAATATAACTTTAATACATTGAATTGCATTTCCTGAGAAATATAAATTTAAGTTGCTGAAGTTGATTTCATATATAATTCATGAGTTTATCTGAATAGTCATCACACTAATTAAGATTCATCGCATTATTAACGTTATAGAAATGGATAACTTGTACAATTATTATTAAAGTTACCGAAGTGGATATCTCGCTTTTTTATTCCATTATTTGATAAACCAATTTGATATGTACATGGTACGTTGCGGAAACAGGGATAGTTCTATATCTCCCGTTCCACTGGGCCAATTGACGAAAGCCAAATTCCGTTGTTCATATCTCGAAAGCGCGTTTAGGATATGTATTAGATTTATATGTAGCATTGTTCTAATACAGGCATTTTGACGCAAAACCGGACCTTTTTTCTGAAATGATATGCCAATTTTTTTTCCATATTTCGATTCTACGACTCAAATTATGCCTAAATATTAGATTTGGTAAAGTATGGTGCGAAATTTATGGAGAAATTCAAAAATTTATCTTGGCGCATTTTATCCAGTTTGCGCCAAGAATAATTCACTTGGCGAACTCTTTAATACATGGCAAGCTATTTTCTTTCTAAAACGACATATTCTGAACGACGACTTCTTATTCTGAAACGACATACCAATTTTTTTTTCCATATTTCGATTCTACGACACAAATTATGTCAAACTATCAAGTTTTGTAAAAATCGCACGAGTAGTTTTCGAAACATTAGCTCTCAAAATTTTAATTCCTCAGTGTTAATTATACTCAGTATATATTTGTTAATATCTCTTTTTTGTTAAACTTATTTAATTCTTCCTTTCACATTTCGAAATTTAGGTTCATTCTAAATAAAATTCGCCCATTTTTTGATTTATTCTGAAAATTTCAATTTTTAAATAATTTTTATAAATATTTTGAAAAACATTTTGAATTGCAACCTATAAAAATTTTAACATCATCTTAAAAGAGACGTATGTCTTGGCACATCTACAAAAAATTAGAGTTTTTTATTCAAACTTTTCTAAGGTACACCTGAATTTACATATTGGAGAATTTCGAAATTTGGTATATTTGTTATAACGCCGAATGTGGTTTAGGCACTTATTTGAAAATTATTTGAAAGTATGAACCGTTCGTCTACAATGAAAAAAAAGAAAGGAAAATAGATTGCTATAAATTAAGAAGTTCGCCAAATGATTCATTCTTGGCGCAAACTGGAAAAAATGCGCCAAGATAAATTTTTAGATTTCTCCGTAAATTTCGCACCAAAGTTTATAAAATTAATATTTACACAAAATTTGAGTCGTAGAAAGTATAGTATATGGAAAAAAATTGGCATGTCATTTCAGAAAAATTCCAATTTTGTGTCAAAATAACTATGTTAGATCAAAGCTATATATATCCTAAGTCGGGCTTTCGAGACATGAAGAACGCAATTTGAATTTCGTCAATGGGCCCAATAGAATGGGAGATATAGAACTGGCCCATTTTTATTTTTGAGCAGTGTACATTATACTTTAAATTGCATTTTTAAGACCTACGTACAGAAAACTGTTTTATATAATAGTTTGACAAATGAGGCATGATGATACAAAGTGTCTAAATATATATGTAATTCTTTTAATAAGTATTGTGAAATTTTTTCCAGTTTGTGTTTCCTCAGGCCTTGACCGATAATTTATGTTATATTTAACGAGAGAGAGATTTTTACCTTCCTTTCCTTTATTTTCAGGTATCACGTGACTTACCCGGCGTCGACGCTACCCAATCGCAGTATGCTACGTCGACCCCTCTCGGCCAATCAGTTCGCTCACTCACACTTCCAGCTAAGGAAGTCGAACTCGAGGCAGTGTAGCTGGAAATGTACGGCTTTGTCCTTCATATTCGTCACCGTAGCTCTTACAGCCGCTCTTGCCTTTTTCCTAAGTGAGTCTGAACTATATCTCTACCACACTTTCTGATCTCAATCCCCTGCTCTTCGAAATTAGCATGTAACATTTGAAGTCTTGAAACTGATAGTAAATGTAAAACTATAAAATCTCAAATAGTATTCACAGTTTTCTGTTCTAAGGTTTGTGAATTACAAAAATAATTTACTTTTACCGGGACTTATCTCTGCTCTCACTACACACAGGGCATCATTTTCAAAATTAGAAGTAAGGAAGCCTCATGGAAAACCACAGAAATGAGGAAGAGAAGGAAAAAAACAATTGGTAAATGAAATTAGTCAAAACATAAAAGCATATATGCAAATATCTATTTATTAATATGAATTAACGCTAATATGATTAATATTAATGAATTTTAAATGAAATAAAAAGTTGAAGGGTAAGTAAATTAATGCTAAAACATGATCCTCTAAAGACAATATCTGAAAGAACAAATATCTGAAAATATCTGAAAAAATATCTCTACTTTCCGAAGTCCGATAAAACTCGTTTCTCGCCTTGACTTTTGATTTATTAGCCTCCTTGAATGGATATCTACAATTTGGTGTCTGCCGAAAACATCGAGTTGTGAAAACGTCGCTGAGACAACAACGCAAGGCGAAAACGTCGCGGTACAAAGCATCGCTTGAGAAAAGGAAGCAAAGAGAAAACAACGCAGTTCTAAAACATCCTTGTACAAAACATACTTGTCGAAAATAAAGCGGTTCAAAATCTTTGCAGTTTAAAAACATCGCGGTCGAAAATATCGTAGTAAAAAGTAAAGTACCTACAAATCATCGTGACCATAACATCGCACACATGCGTTTTCAGGTTTGAAAAGTTGTAAATGTTTGTTCGTATAATGATTTGGGAGCGCAAGAAGGAAAAAGAATTATGCTTTAATCTGCAGAGCAGTAAAATTGTTCGGAGTCTCCAAATGCATCTTAAAGTATCGAACAGATTAATTGAAACAAGATGAAAATTTCTATAAAATCTTTTATTTATCATTCATTTCAATAATTGAAACAAATTATTACGATTAATATTTTATGTCGCCTCCCTTGGTCTCAAGCGTTTGATCCTCTTTGGCATTGAATCCACAAGGTTTTTTTTTCAGGTTATCAGCATCCTTTCATCTCTAAACCATATATTGATAATTGCGGTTATTAATTTTTCCACTGTGGTACAATACGATGTAGACAATCGATTCTTACAAATTGCTCACAGATTCTCTATCGGTTTGATGTCTGGTGAATTCCCAGGACAATCTAATATAGTGATATAGTTTTCCGAAAAAAAATTTGACCATTTTTTTCGAAGTAATGGCAGGGAGCCAAATCCTGCTGGAAAACTCCCTCGCCATTTGGCCACCGTTTTTTTCAATTCTGCTATCATTCTTTCTACCAATATGGACTGATACTTTTCACTATTCATCAAACCTGTCACTGGAACAAGAGGCCCTAGTCCATAATGTGATAAACGCCCCAGAGCATTTTTTAAGAGGATGTTTGGTGGTTTGGGTGACGTGTGACGAGTTCAGTTTTTCCTTTCCCCTTCGAATGAACCGAAATTGCTGGCCTTGCGGGATGAAGTGAGTCTCATCAGAAAACAAGACTCTTTTTCAATCTTCTGCCATCCAATTTTCATATTTTTTGGCCCATGCAAGTCTTTTGGCTTTCATTGCCATTGCTAAAAGTTGTTTCTTGACAGATTTCCTTGCTTGTCTTCCCGCTTCAAGAAGTCTTCGACGAACAGTCATGGGAGTTAGATGGACACCAGTTTCAGCCAATTCTCGAGCAAGGTCTGCTGCAGTTTTATGGCGATCATCTCGACTAGAATTCAGTAATCGTTGGTCATCTCGTTCACTTGTCTTTCTTTTTGCTCTATATTTCCCCTTCCTCTTCACTGAGATATCCCCTAACTCCTTATGGCGATTGATGATCCTATTGACTGTATCCAAACTTACTCCAACCTCTGCTGCAATATCTCTTTGAGTTTTTGTGGTATGCTTAGCCGTTGTCGCTATCATTACTCGGTTATTCATCGATACATCCATCTTTGTAGGTTACGGTCAAAATGCTGAAATTGAAAACTTTTATTAGAAATAACCAAAAATAAGAAAAAAATCACTCAACCGATATCGAAACACGTGCTGCACACTGAGCAATCCTTGCTAGACGGTGTCAAAAGTAAAAATAACCACAGTATTGCCATTACAAATAATAAAAATGTTGCCGAAGTGCAAAAATGCAAAAAAAAATGTTTTTGTGTCAATTAATGTGTTTCGTACTGTAACTGTAGCATTGTGCATCGTTTTTATACTTCTCCAGAAAACACTGCTCTTAAGTTTTAAAAAATGAGTTTCCCCGCAGTTTCTGAAACGTCAGGAAGTTGGCAAGAAATCGCCAAATATCATCAGTTTAATAGCAAAATTTGGCGATAAGCACGTTAAAAACGTTTCTACCTATCTCAGTTTCTAAATGAGCTTAAGATCTGAAACGTAATGTACGACGTGAATACCTACAAAGAAAAGAGACACACATAAATCAGTTAAATAAAACCACACAGTAAAATTATTTCATTAAAATACACAAAATAAACAAACAACTAACTAAATAAAAAATACAATGCAGAGCACTATAAATAAATATCATCATAATTTTATTCTTCGTAAAATTAATATCCCACCTTTTGAGTACTACAACCTGCCAGAAGGAATCTGTTACAGAGTCAGTGCAGGTTTTATTCTTTGAGTTCAAAGTTTAGCTACAGAGGGTGTTTACACATTTTTAAAACTATTTCGGAGCAATTTGATAAACGCTATCTTCTTCTTCTTCCATAAGTTTTTATCTTCTTCCATAAGTTAAAGGGTTCGTGGATTTCGAGTGAATAACGAAGTCGACACTTGATGAAGTATCAAGACGAAATTTATTGGCCAGTATGTTTTAAGACAGCTCCAAAATCACGTTTACAGTCTTCGAAGAACTACTATAAATACGCTGGGACAACACAGCAACACAGCCTTCCGGCTATAAGGCTACAACGGTGTAGATAGCTTCACAGCAAAGCACCAGAGTACGGCTCCCGACTCTGCTCGGTCGTTCTCGGAACTGCGCGTACTCTCGAGACTCTCCAAGCTAGAATTCGGGATGCACTCGAGGATACGTTAGAGTAGGGCTCCCGACTCGGTTCAGTCGTTCCCGGAAACTCGACGATGCGCTAAGAGACTCGGCTCGATGTACTCGACGACCAACTCGGCACTAGACTAGGCACTGACTTCGCAATGACTCCTCGGAAATCTACGTACTCTCAAGACTCTCGACGCCACAACTCGCGATGCACTCGACGATACACTAAAGCTCCCGACTGAGTTCCGTCGTTCCCGGAGCTCAACACACTCTAAGATAAATCTCGACGATATACTAACTCGCGATATACTAAGAGACTATCTGAATCAACTCGACGACCAACTCGGTACTAGACTACCAGACACTCGCTCACTGGCTGTCTATCAACTCGATAGACTAGGAACTGACTTCGCACTGACTCACTCTCCGCGTACCAGCAGGGTTTATTTAGCTTTTGGCTTGTGTTCGAGAACATTCTGAGCTAAACCAGTAAGAATTCGTTCTAGAACGTTCTCCATCCGTTCATAGCATATCGCCGTTTTGTCGCCAGGGCGATATCTTGCCAAATGTGACAACCCTGTCGTCCATTGGCAATTTCTGGCAACCCTAAGCCTGCTTTGCGGGGAAGCTATCTTACCGCGCCTGGACATTTCTTAACAGTACTTTTTTAACTGTTCAGTGTGATAGCTTTTATTTTCTGGGCTGTCTTTTGAGTCTGTATCGTGATTTCCATGACAGAAGGGCTTTTCCTAAAATTTTCGAAGGTGTTAATTTGTATAACTTACCCTACTTTTCAAAATCCATCAATTCTATTGTTCTCTTTGCGCTTAAAAAAGCCTCATTTCAAGAAACCAGAGGCACAATAGACCATAGCTGAAATATAACGATGCATAGGAGGAATACTTTGAAAAAGACTATGTATGCAATACCTGTATCGGTCTTCATTTATTTAAAGAATACAGTAGTACGTTTCGAAGTATGACTTGTTGTTGACTTTGTTTTGAGGACATTTCCATCTTTAAAAACCACTGAGATAAAGAAATGGAATTTCCTCTGTAAATGTGGCCTAACATTTTCTCTTGATAGTACGTTGAGTTGATTTTAGCGTTCTCTTTCTACTCTTTTTATTTTTAATTTTAAAATTCAACGGAATCCTGCGACGGTCATAAAGCCCTTACTGAAACTTTCTTTGCATTCACGGAACGAGGTCTGTATATTTTTTTCTCTTCGTTTTTCGGTAATAAACAGATCTTTTTTGTTGGAGTTGTTTAGGTGAAACCTAGCTTTGTGTCAAAGGTCACAATATATTTCGATTTATAATAATAATAAATAATTCTAATAGAATAATTCTTATAGAATTATTCTATTAGTAAATTATCTATCCGCAAAATAATTCTTATAGAAAGCTCTACAAATTATTTCGCCCTATGCTTTGGCAAAAGCAGAACAGTATGTTTTTAAACTTATTTATGTTATATATCTTTGTTTATAATTTTATTCATTGATGCTATGGGTGTATTTAACGTCTTTGCGTTTGGTTTTTCTGTCAGCAGATTTTCTGTTGTTACCAACTATTTAGCTTTAGGAACATTAGTGACAGTACGTACCTTTTTCGGGGTATTCGTTTGGAGTTTTTTTCCATGTTGAAGTAATGATTGACGGTTTCTCCCTTTCCGATTAAAGGCTCTGCAAACTGTTCTGCACTGAGCCACATGCCTCAGCAAGGAACTGGTGAACATTACATATTTTAACTTTTTTTTAAGGTTTGAATTTTGTTCTATTATTTTATATATTGTTGCCGCAGCTATATTTAAAGCATTTGGAGTTGATCTCTGTGTTGGGGAGTTTTCTCTTGTGACCAATGATTTAATTTAGAAATATTACAAACTGTACGTACATTTTTCGGGTATTCGTTTTCAGTCTTCTTTCTAAGTAGTAGTAATGGCTGGTGGTAGTTTCCTTTCTGACTAATAATGTTGCTTATTTGGCCCTTAAAAATTTTGATGTTATGCATTTCACTATGTTTTTGAATTATGGATTAGGAACATTTCTCTTCGGAAACCTGAAAAATATACCCTTAAATTACAGCTTGTTTATATGCGAGATTTTGAAAGAAGAATAAAGTTAAAATAGCAGCCGATACAATTTATTTCAAATAATAAGTTGTTGCCAGAAATTTTTATTTCAAAATATTTCCTTTCTTAAAATTCTGTATCGAAATCGTTCTAAAAATGTACAAGCACTTTCTGTATTTATAACAAAGGTTTTAAGTATAACAAGGTTTTTCACTCTTAGACTATCTTAGCTAAAAAGGAAAAAAAAAAGTTCTTTTAGAAAACTTTTAGTACGTGGGAATAAATAAAACTCGAGACTTGATGTATCCTCACAAAAGGCAGTCACATGGTGTTACATCAGGACTTCTTGGTGGCCAATATACCATATCTACGTTCTAGTTCATTGAATAACAGTTTACGCCGATGCAGATTTGCGTCTCTGCCTGTTCTAAAACGGCGCTGTATAATAGTAAAATTCTTTGTTTTTGCATTTTCAAGCACACAGAAAGCCTTTTTTTTCTGATTAGCTGTCATAATACTCGATTGACATTAAAAACCATTCACGTTGTCTTGACTTCCTGAAAGAGAACGAAAAGAGCATATTCATAAACTTGAAAACTTCCATAAAACTGTATTAAATGCTTCCTGACAAATATAAACACCTTTTGATTATTAGTATCCAATTAGTCTAGTTCTTTTAGGCTACTACAAAAATTATATACTGTAACAGATGGAGTGACTCATCCTTAAAACCGCGCATCTGCTTTTCGGTCACGTGATGCGTGATTCACAAAACTATAAACATTTCTTTTTCTTACAGTCATGTGACTTAACGAACGTTAGTGGAGGATTTCGAAAGCTCAGAACGAGCTATGTAACTTAAAACGCTCTTACATTTTATTTCATTCTTATGTGTTAAATCATTAATAAATTAGTGTTCGTCGTACTTAATGGTCTTCATTATATATATTAAAGCCCCGAGATTACTCTATAATGAATAAGAATAAATATATATGTGTATGTGTTAAAATACTAAATTACTGTAACTCGAAGCTCTTTATAAGTTTGGGTTATGCATACTTATTATGCATTAAATTATTGTTGTCGTAATGATGTACGCATAGTTAAAAAAATGTAGTTTTAAACTTTGTTAGTAATATAAACGCATGCTTATGAATTTCATTTGACCAATGAGTTTCTTTTTTAAATTAAAAAAACATGCCGTATAACGATTATTGGTGGAATTAAAGCAACAAGAATCAGAGTATTATTCATAAATTTTCAGGACTAGTTTTGAAGATTCAAATATAACAGCTGCAGCTTTGCACTTCTGCAGTTAATGAAGAGGTTCTGTATGTAAACTTTCTAACTAGTATTTTCAAATGTCTGAATATTGCACTGATTTTTGTTGCTCTATCTCCTTCGACAATTCGTTTCTTAGTTGGTAATCAGTGAACTGTCATTTCACATTACAAATCGTTTTGACTAGCTGTCTTCTATACATGTTTGAATATTCAATTTTTATTTCAGTTTTACTGTCGCCTACGTGGCAACAGGATGCCAACCATGCCTGTCCTTTAGTTGAAGATGTTGATCTTGTAGTAGAATCTTCGAAAGCAAAAGGTAAGTTTAACAAAACAATATTCGTTATGGGAAATCATTTGTTTTCATGCCTTACATACTTACATACATTTCATTGCCTTACATACATCGATTACTTTGTCATAACTATGAAAGCACGTTATCGTATATGTCGTTGCCTACATGGATGTTTCCAAAGATTGGAGGCACTTCAATCCCGAAGATTCCCGAAGAACAACCTTATTACTTTGAAGACGGGTTATTACGGTGAAAGCAAGCAATTTTAAGACTGAATAAAGTTAAATGGATTGATGCATTTCGGAAAAAAATTTAAAAGTTCTGATTAAAAAATTTAATTTAAAGGATCATTGAAACGCAAATTAGTCCTTGAAGCTTGTACTTAAGTTCTGTTGCATGGGTAGATTTAAAAATTTACTAAATTATGCGAAAGGTGCATGCAGCCATTTTTGGAGGGGGGGGGGAAGCACAGCCAAAAAAGGAAAAGAATAAAGTGTTCAAATTAAATCGTCATTTGATTTTAAAATCCCTAGAACTTGACTAAAAGTTTAGAAATCACAGAGGTCGAATGCCATACTCATTGATGGAAGATACATTCGTGTTCTGTTCCAAAGTTATCTTTTACAGTTGCACCAATCGGCAGGTAGCTGTGAACACACATACGTATACCTTGCACACACATAAAAAAAATCTGAAATGTTTTAGATTTTATATTAGGCCCAAAAGGGCGCATTTTATCCCAAATGGCGTTAGCCCAGAAGGGATATTAATTTCGTTTTGGCGTTTTCGGTTGAAAACTTAAAATGTCTGTTTCACTTTTCAAATTGTTGCTACCAAATATTATTCCCCTGTGAATGTTTAAGGAAATTAAACAATGAAGAATCTGCATAAATGTAAGTATGTTTCTAGCATTGTGATAAAACAACGTTACCTAGCCCCATCCAGTTTTGATTAACGTCAATTCTCCACCGAGTATGGGCAAATGGAAGCCCTAATATGAATTTGTTTTATTGCTGATTGCATATTTTGTAACATTTTAACAAATTTTTGATTAAGAAACTCAAAGATTTTAAAGGCAGCAATGGCAACGTTGTACAGAAAGAAAAACATTTTCATCTCCGGCGCGACAGACTGCGTATGGGAAATTCTAAAGATAGGCTCATTTTTAAATTGTTTTGCTATATTGCTGTTGAATAAAGGTAACACCACAAAACGTTAAAAAAATGCTCCTTTGGGCGTAATGTAAAATCTGAAAGCTTTCATATTTTTAAAATTTTTTTAACGTTTTGTTTGTTACTTTTATTTACTAAATATCATGTTCTTTGCACTTAAAGCATAGAATTAAATTCAACAATAGTATCGCAAAATAATTTAAAAACAGCACATCTTTACAATTTCCGATACAAAGTCTCGCGCGCTAGAGATAAAAAGTGTTTTTTTTTTTTTTTTTGTTTTTTTTTTTTTTTTTACAGTGTTGCCACTGGTCGCTTTGAAATCATTGAGTTTGTTAATCAAAAAGGTCCTTAAAATTTTACAAAATTTGAAATGGATAATAAAACAAATTGCAGGTTCCAAATTTGGTCTTCGAGCTGCCCATATCCGAATGGAGCACAACGATAGTAAAAAAATTGATGTCTCTAGGAACCGTTGTTTTTTTCACAGTGTGAGAAAAATATACACATTCGTGCAGATTCTTTTTTATTTAATTTCTTTAAATATGATGCAGGGCGTTAAGATTTGGTGGCAATAATTTGAAAAGTGAAACGCCACAAAATGGCAAAAGCGAAATTAATAGCCGTTCTGGGTTTCCGTCCTTTGAGTTAAAAAGGAACAGTTCTATATCTCCCGTTCTATTAGGCAGATTGACGAAATTTACCTTGCAGTTCTCATGTCTCGAAAGCGCGACTTAGGATATATATTAGATTAAAATACACCATTGTTCTAACGTAGGTATTCTGACACAAAATCGGAGTTTTTTCGAAGAGACATAACTTTTTTTTTCCATATTTCGATTCTATGATTCAAATTAGGCTTAAATATTAAGTTTTGTAAAGTTTGATGAGAAACTTACTGAGAAATTTAAAAATTTGTCTTGGCGCATTTTTTTCAGTTTGCGCCAAGAATAATTTACTTGACAAAATTCTTAATATATGGTAATCGATTTTCTTTTCCTTTTCACTGCGCATGAACGGAATAAAAGGTGCATTGTTCAAATAATTTTAATAAAGCGCGTAAGCCACATTTGGCATTATTATCGCTTATAACAAATATTCCAAATTTCAAAACGTGCCAAAATATAAATACGCGTATATCTTCGGAAATTTTAAATAAAAAAAATTCTAATTCTTTTTAAGAATGGCTAGAAATACATCTCCTTTAAGATGATGACAAAAATTTTATATTTTGTTATTCAAAAATATTTTCGAAACATTTATAAAAATTACTGAAAAAGACAAATTTTAAAAACAAATCCGAAAATATCTGCGAATTTTATTTGAATTGCATCTAAATTTGGAACTGTGGGAAAAGGAATTAAGTACGCTTAATAAAAAACAGAAATATCAATAATATATACCATATTCAGTTAACATTAAAGAGCTAACATTTTGAGAGCTAATTTTTAAGAAACTACTTACGAGATTTTTACAAAAACTTTGCACTTTGGCGTAGATTGAGAGGTAGAATTGAAATATGGAAAAACAATCGGTGTGTTATTTCAAAGAAGTCCGATTTTCTGTTAAAATACGTATGTTGGGAAAGTGCTATATATAAATCTATTATATATATCCCAAGTCACGCTTTCAAAACGTGAAAAGTGCAAGTTAAATTTTGTCAAACGGCCGCAGAAGAACGAATGATGTAGAACTGTCCCCCCCCCTTTTTTTTGTGTGTGCAAAAAAAGGAGACGACAGTTCTACATCTCCCGTTACACTGGGCCGATTGACGAAATCCAAATTGCGTTTTTCCTGTCTCAAAACGGCGACTGAGGATGTGTATTAGATTTATATATAGCATTGCTCTAATATAGGCATTTTGACACAAAATCGGACTTTTTCTGAAATCACATGCCAATTTTTTTTTCCATATTTTGATTCTACGACTCAAATGATGCAAAACTGTCACGTTTTGTAAAAATCTCACGAGTAGCTTTTAAAAAATTAGCTTAAGAAAGGAAAATAGGTTGCCATAAATTAAGAAAATTCGCCAAGGATATTTGGCGTAAACCGAAAAAAAATGCGGCAAGGTAAATTTTTGAATTTTGCTGTAAATTTCGCACCAAATGTTACAAAATTTAATATTTAGGCATAATCTGAGCCGTAGAATCGAAATATAAAAAAAAATTGCATGCCATTTTAGAGAAAGTCCGATTTTGTGTCAAAATACCTATATTAGAATAATGCTATACATAAATCTAATATATATCCTAAGTCCCATTTTTTTTGGCGCAGTGTACATATATACACATATTGGCACCTATATCACAGTGAATAATTTTAAAATTATCTTTGCTTTTTTTAGTAAACATTTTTGAAGTGGCATGTTTCAATTGAGAGTCAGTTTGCTCGACAATATATCCATTCCTCACAATTCTAAAGATTCAGCATGTGAAACAGGTTTAATATAAACGTTTTCGGAAACTTTAATGTCATTTATGTAATTCAATAAAATATATTTTTTGCTATGTAAATGGGAAGTCACAAAAGATGCTTGCGTAAATATTTGTTAATACACTTAAACATTATATTTAGTCTCCTTAAATCACTGCGCTAGTGTCTAAAGCATGAAATTAATTATTTTAGAAATAGTTGTTAATAAACAGAACACTCTTCCAGTACACTATCGAAGAGCACAGAGTTCCTTCCATTTGAAGACCCATCAATGGATGAGTATACACCGGTGTGCAAAAATTAAGGACGAAGTCAAAAAATTAGCATATCAGCTGAACGAAGGGGCAGAGCGGACAGAAAGACCAATCGGGAGATTAAGTAAGGTGATGTACGGTAACACATGCGCAGATATGCAGGTAGACGTAATGGGGAGTGTCTGAGTAGTATAAAGCATGTTGTCGGTGTAAGATGAGTATTTCTGGCAAAGAGATTGCACGCCGTATAGCAGTTAAAATCACACCGAGTTGCTGCCTCAGCGAGAAATGGCGAATAATCAATCTGTTAGACGACATCTGGATGCTTTTACCCGAGGTCGAAACATTGGGAAGTTAGAGGAAGGCCGCAGTGTGACAAGTGTGGCTGCAGAGTTCGGAATTGCTCACAGCATCGTTTCACGACTTTGGAGACAATTTCAGACTACAGGAACAGCTATCCGGGGGTTTAGTAGTGGTCGTCCACGAGGAAGCACACCCGCAGATGACCGGTATAGTGCCTTACAGGCCAGAAGAAACAGGCGGCAGACAGCGGGAAAAATCGCTAGACACACGACACAGGCGACTGGACGACCGATATCGCGTTTTACCGTGGCCAGAAGACTGCACGGCGGTGGTCTGTTTGCACGACGCCCTGTACGGTGTGTACCTCTCACGCCTGCCCATCGGAGAAGGCGTTCTCTGTGGTGCCGGGAACACCGGAATTGGAGAGACAATGAATGGGGACGAGTGCTCTTTACAGATGAGAGCAGATTTAGTCTGAGTAGCGATTCTCATCGTATACTCATCTGGAGAGAGCGGGGAAGCCGCAATCATCCCTCGAACATCATTGAAAGGGACAGGTATGGAGGTGGCGGTGTTCTCGTTTGGGGAGGCATCATGCTTGGTAGTCGTACAGATCTTCACATCTTCGACGCAGGTTTAGTCAACGGGACCCGTTATTGTAACGAGATTCTTCTTCCATATGTGCGTCTTTTTAGAGGCGCTATGGGTCCGCAGTTCCTTTTCATGGACGACAATGCACCATGTCATCGCACAGTAGCTGCCGAACAGCTCTTACAGAGTCAGGATATTGAACGTATGGATTGGCCGGCACGATCTCTGGATCTCAATACCATCGAGCATGTATGGGATTTTCTAGGCAGACGCTTGGCAGCTCGTACCTTAGCACCAGCAACGATTCCGGAGCTTCGATTGACGCTGCAAGACGAATGGGCAGCAATGCCTCAACAACTCATTGACACCCTCATTCTCAGCATGGGCAAACGCTGTGAAACCTGCCTAGCAGTCAGGGGAGATCATATCCAGTATTAAAGACCGGATGTTTCTTGCTGGACACCCATCACAGGGATGTTTCGGCCTTCAGTCGCATTGCGCTCCATGCTACTTTTTCAATAAAGCTTCTTTTTATCCCTCTGATTTCTCTTTTAGTAAGTGTTGCTTACATTACTCATGTCCTTACGTATTTGGGATCTTACGGTATTAAATGTGTTGATTTGGAAAGCTTTTGTACAATTTGTACAAAGTTATATTGAAAAAACCGTCTCGTCCTTAATTTTTGCACACCAATGTATATAACTCTGAACACTTGTAGCTGTAACTGAAATCAAATTCCATGAAGGAGTTTGTTTGCGTGAACGATTTTATGCTTTTACCCGAGTGTAACTTGAATACAAGCTAGTTTTCCTTAGAAAGTCATCCAAGAAGGTATCTCTTTTATTAAGCAGAGAGTCCTCGAAAGTTTTTTCACAATCAAAGCAAATCAGTCCGTTACATTTTGCAATAATAGTATTGCGGAAGTCGTTTAATATAGCGATGTCTTCAAATTAAATTGAAAGTTGCTTTGAAAATCAGACTAAATAATAATCACATCCAAACTAAGATTAGTGTTTGGTACTTTGTAAAAAAAATAAACAAAATTTAATAATGTATGTTGGTCTTTGATGATGCTATTAAAAGGTATCTTTCAAGGTAACTTTAAGCGTTCTTATGAACATAAATGTAAAATGTAAAGTAATGAACGTCTCCAACTCCCGTTGATATGCCGCGATTGTTCTGCAAGTAATACACGACGTGTTCCGGCTGTCTTCAAGTGGTGTTCCACTGTGGAAAGTGTAGAAGGGAAAGTGACCATGGTCACATGTGCAGGTGTCTTTTGCTTTATGTATAATTGTAAATACTGTTGTGTTTATACGGGTTCGTGCATTTGAGAGTATCCGATGAAAACACGATGCAGAACAATAAAAAGCAGAATTTACTTACGAGAATCACTATTTACAGCACAGTTCCCAAATTACCTTTAAAAGCATCGAAAATCTACAATAAATACGCTGAAACAATCAGCAACACAGCTTCAGGCTGTAACTGTAAAGGTAGCTTCACGGCAACACCAAACTTATAATAAGCACCGTGGAACAATCACCAATACACTGTCAAGCTATACAGTAAAGGTAGCTTCCCGGCAAAGCACTATCTCGATCGCTTTCCGTTCACAAAACTCTCGTGTAGCTTAGCACTCACAGTAAGCAGCTATTCTCATAATGGCGGCTCTGAGAAACGCAGGGGTTTATATAGCTTTTCCTTAGGTTCCACACGTTTCGAGAAATATCTCGACAGGAAGTTATTCTAGAAGCTTCCCGATTGGACCATGGGATATCGTCAATTTGGTCGCCAAATGGGCGATAAAGTCGCCAATCTGCCAACCCTACCATACACTATTTTATGGCAACCCTAGAGCTATGCCGGAAAGCTTACATACAGGCACAACCGCCAAATTTTTCGCAACAATACTATAGTTATAAAGTGGTGGATAATCTACAAACTTTTCAAGAAAAAGAAAATCTAAAGAAAGTGGAAATATTTTTTAACTGGTGTACGCTATTTACATGCTTATATGAAGGAGAAATGCATATGTTTTGAGAATATTATTTAGCAAATGTTTGGAAATATATCGACATTATATCGACAGATACTAACATAAGACTGTCTTATCTGCTTTGTATATAAAAATAAATTCACACTGTTTGTAATGCTGATTAATTTATAAAAAGTTCACTTATGACAACAGAAGAAAACAAATATTTTTGATTTACCTTTAGCTCATTAATGGAAGCACTTAATTAATAGTGGTTAGGGGAGCCTACTGCGGTACCGAAGAGCCCGGGTTCGAATCCCGGAGAAGGCATGGATGTTTGTAAATGTATAGTGTCTTCGCAGCAGGGGGACACTCTTAATATATGACGAGCCGAAAGACCTCTAGTATGGTTTGTTGGTAAAGAAGAGAGGTGGGAGACCCCTGGACATCTCCCAGGTGGCTCTCCCTCAAAAATGAAGTTTAAGTAGAAGTCCAACTCCCTTGAGGATCTGGCAACAAATCTTCCATGAAATAGGGACTCGACAACAACAACATTAATGCAATATGCAGCACAAATGTTCATCACAGTTGTAATATTGTCCATACGTGTCCTGTAAACGTTTTAACTTACTGTTATATGAATGCTAAGAAATTTCAGAATAATATACCATGTACAAATGACGTAATTTCTAACTGCCGTGAGTGAAAAGCATTTATAAACGCTGAAAATCACAGTGTTATATTATGTCGCCTTAGATTTAGATAGGGAATAATTCTTCGGAAAGATTCATCAAGGCAATTACGTATATGATAATGATTCGTTAATCTTACGTTTGATGACACCTTTCAGAGCGTCTGTCTACTCATTCTATCATCACGCAACGCCCATTCTGCAAAGCTTCTTGCATTTGGACATAATAACATTTCGCAAGATATAAGACAACTCCAAATATCAAAAGACTGAACTCATTTACTGTTTGCAATTACATATTCATTGCTGTCAAATGAATAAGTAATTCTGTGACATTCCTCAGGCGTAGTTATAATAATCAAGTTGGTTTGATTCTCGAGATTTCTATCTATCAAAATTTGTTCTCACTATTAATTTAACTGTACACCGCTTTGAAAATTGGCTTTAAATTACATGAAACACATATTTACATAACATTATTTCGAGCAACTATAGGTTGAATCCTTCTGCAGCCTTGATACTCTCATAACGCAGTTTCTTTACATAAAATTCTTGCATGTTTTTTCTTCAAGATTTTTCTCAAATTTTCTTACCTGTTTCTTCTACCCTTACGGGGATCGTTTTCTAGAAACAGTCATTATGTCTCAGACTTGGTAAGTTAGCACTTATAGACGACCCTGGATGCTTACACAATGCTAGCAAGATTCAGAACAATATACCATGCATAAAGAGCCTAATTTGTAATTGCCATAAGTCAAAGGCAAGTATAAACGCTAAACGTCACAGCATAATATTACGTATTTATACGTAATATTATACGTAATAGTATACGTAATATTATACGTAATAGTATACGTAATATTATACGTAATAGTATACGTAATATTATACGTATTTATACGTTCTATATCTCCTTCTATGCTTTGTGAGTTAAAAATGCCCGCCTCCTTAAGACTAATTGAAGAACGTCAAGGCTTCGAATCAGAGTTTTATACCTTCATAAAATCATTGAATACAGACTTGTGTTATTACAAACTCCATTTTTATTATCACCTCCATTCTTATTGTCAATTCCATTCATGTACGAACATTTCCTCTCGATGAAGAATCTCACTTCCTTTTTCCTCCTTCTTCGAAACAGTTAATAGATTTTTTATCGAATGACATGAATTCAAAAATATGGAAACAGGTTTTATGATAGAGAGGACGCTTACATATTTTTAGAACGATTTCGATAAAGAATTAAAAAAAACAAATATTTGTGAATAAAAATTTCTCCCAATAGCTTATTATGTGAAATGAGTAATATCATGTGCTACTTTTAAATTGATTCTTCTTTCAAAATGTCGCATGTAAACAAGCTGTATATTAAAGAATAGGTTTTTGCCTGTTTTGCAGAGAAATATTTTTAATCCATAATTCAAAATTATTAGAAAATGCATGGCATTAAAGTTTCTAAGTGCAAAATAAGTGACACCGTTAATCGGAAAGGGAGAAACCGTCGATCGTTACTTCAACATGGAAAAAGACTCCAAACGAATACCCGAAAAAGGTACATACTGTTACTAACATTCCTAAAGCTAAATAGTTGGTAACAATAAAAAATCCACTGACAGAGGGGGCATTCGCAAAGATGTTAAATACACCCATAGCATCAATAAATAAAATTTTAAACAAAGATAAATAACATAAATAAGTTAAAAATGTAATATTCTCGTGGTTTTGCCGAAGCATTGGGCAAAACAATTTGTAGAAACGTCTATGAAAACTATTTAGAGGGAGATTAATGAAACCCTTGATGTTGTGACCCTTGATAAAGCATGGGTTTACCTAAATGACTGCAACAAGAAAAGGTCTATTTATTATCGAAAACGAAGAGAAAAAAGTCTGTAAACTTGAACCTGTATTGGTTCCATCAATGCAAAGAAAGTTTCAGAATGGGCTTTAGGATTGTCACGAGATTCGTTTACAGTGGGAAATTAAGAAGAAGGGAAAGAAAATGTTAAAATCAACTCAACGTACTACCAAGCGAAAGTTAAGCCATATTTACAGAAGAAATTCCCTTTCTGTGCAAAGTAAGTAATACTATTAATCGGAAAGGGAGAAACTGTCAATCATTACTTTAAACATGAAAAAAAAAACTCCAGACAAATACCCGAAAAAGGTACGTACTGTTATTGGTGTTCCTAAAGCTAAATGGGGATAACAACAGTAATTCTTTCGCTTCACATATGGACTATTGTGGCTTTGATGTCTTGAAAAGAGCTCTTTCTAAGTGCAAACCCACCGCGATCAATGAACTCTAAAGAGTAGTGGAAGAGGAATGGAAATCAGTACCTCTGGTTAGTTTTACGCAAAGCACTTTTATCGTCGAAATCGTTATATATATTTATAGTCCAGAAATGCTATCATATCAAACATTTAAAAAAATACCTTTTACATTTTAAACATTAATTAAATCGCTACGAACCGTTCTAAAAATGAGTAAGTACCTTCTACGTAGACAAACTAGTACATTTCATTACAAAATAATTTTAAATGACACAAATAAATGTTTTAAATAATTTATTTCACATCTTCGAATGCAAATATATTTTTTGACTCAAAAATCTTTCTAAGCAAGCCTAAACTACATACTTTTTGAAATTACTTTTATGATTACTTTATTTTTAAGACGACATATGAATAATCTTTAACTCCAAGATACCTCAGACACGCTTTATCCAGCATTTACATCCTTACCAATATATACGTAGGTTGATTCAAAAAAAAGTTTACAAGCAGAAGCATTTGAAACGTAATAATTGTGGAGCGAATATTTCCACCCAGGGTGGTTGCACAGATGGCGCTAATTGTCCTACAGCGGTTCTACGAGTAAGTAGCGTCAGTACGCAGACACTTAAGAGCGACAGTAATGGCACGACGTCTAGAAAAGTGGTCTCGCATAGAAGTGTGAGCCGTAATTCGATTCTTATGGGCCAAGAATATGGCCGCATCCGAAATTCACAGAAAAATCGTTGAGGTATACGGGGACAAACAATGAGTAGACAACAGGTAGCGAAATGGTGTTGTTCTTATCAAGCGGGCAGGGAGCGTGTGGAAAAGCGCAATGTGGAAGCGAGCGGCCGTCCAAGTTCTTCAAGGACGGATATCAACACGGCACGTGTTGAAGAAATCATCCAAAGGGATCGACGAGTAACCGTGCGTGAGATTGCTTCAGAGTTGGACCTGAGTTATGGTAATGTTCAGCGTATCGTAACCGATGAATTGCGATATTCCAAAGTTTGTGCTCGCTGGATTCCTCGTGCGTTGTCCGCGGAGCACAAGGCCACTCGAATGATGTGCAGCCTCACATTTCTTTAGCGATACCATTCAGACGGCCAACACTTCATTGATCGCATCGTTACCGGTGATGAAACATGGCTTCATCACTTCACCCCCACATCCAAAAGAGCCACGATGGAGTGGAAACACGTTGGATCATCGACGAGGAAGAAGTTTAAGGTCACACCTTCTGCCGGTAAAGTGATGGCAACCGTTTTCTGGGATACGACTGGTGTTATCCTAATCGAGTATTTGGAGCGTGGCCATACCATTAAGGCCGATCGTTATTGTGCCACCTTAACGAAATTGCGTAAAGCCATCCGACGCAAACGGCCTGGATTACTGAGCAAAGGCGTCATTCTTCTGCATGACAATGCCAGGCCCCATACAGCTCGCCAGACTCAGGAATTGTTGCAAAGGTTCAAGTGGGAGGTCTGGAATCACCCCCATACAGCCCCGATTTGGTTCCAAGTGACTATTTCATTTTTCCGTTGAAGCGATCGGAGCACGGTTCACCTCAGACGATGCAGTGAAAACAGCTGCCGAGAAATGGCTCAATGAGCAGGGCCCCGATTACTACCAAGACGGGATAAACAAGTCGGTCGAACGTTCTGACAAATGCCTAAACAGGTTTGGCGACTATGTGGAAAAGGGAAGGCCAGATGTGTCTCTTGATTCCCATTTGTATCTTGTTTCTATTGTTAATAAATACTTTTTCATTTGCCTTGTAAACTTTTTTTTGGATCACCCCTCGTACATCACTTACAAATATAATATCCCTGTAAATATTTATACGTCACTTTACGCTTCATACACCACTTACAAATATAATATCCGATATAATTCCTAAACTATCTAAGATAAAGTTTAGAGACACGTCCACAATATCAGAATAGAACATTGTTACTTCTTTGTACGAAGTAAAGGAAGTATTGCAATCACGACAAATTCCGAGTATTGTAGTTCAAGGAAAATATCCATTTTGATAGCTATGGAATGCAATTTAACAAAGTTTTTGCTCGACATCTGTACATTAGGACAGAATAAAGGACTCTTTTCCCCCAAAACGAAACATAAAATAGATTTAAATTGGATTTAGAAGAGAAGTTTTTCGTAGCGTATGTATGTATCTCGCCTAACTCAAAAACGAGTAGTCTCAGAACTTTGAAATTTTGTACATAGCACTGCTATAAAATGTAGCTGTGCCCCTCCCTTTTTGTTTGCAATCGGCCCCACCAAAAGTATATAAATACATATATACCTTCTCTGTTACTCGGCTTCGTGAGCTCAGATGTTTTATACCTATATGTTGGTAAATTGCACATGTTTTTCTTTAAAAATGATTGAATTATATTGTTCTTATCTTCCGGTTCAGGTTTTTATGCCTTTAGTAAATCTCCATGCAATATTTGTAGAATTATCAACAATTTAAAAGCTGTTTAAGTGTGGCTAAGCGTAGTTATTTTTACCATACCCGCCATATATTTTTTACATTTGAAACTTAGCAGAATAGTGGATTTGTTGCCAATCTAGAGAAACTAAGCTTCGCAACAAGAAAGATAACGCCTTGTATTATTGCGAATTATGTCATGCTTAATTCATTCTACAATTTATTCCAGGAAATATGTGTTTAAGATTTACTTCGTAATTTTTAATATAGATATTTTGAGTTTTTATGTATTTTTAGCTTGTCATGAAGTGAGAAATGTATTAATTGAATGAGAAATACTAAATCGTCTGCTTCTTTCTTTCTTTCTTTTTTTTTTTTAAATTTCTTTTAAACATCGTTTTAGATTTATTACGGTATTTGAATGGAACATGTATCAACAATTAGATAATTCTTCGGAAGATACACAGTCCAGTCACATTAATGTGACAACCACGTACTTTCCATGTCAGAGTTAAATAACCAATCACAGAAGGCAGGTGGCAGCACAGTGCAGTTGAGCGTATATAAAGGGTGTGTGAGGGCTTCGGAAAACATTTCAATCGTTGGCGTAATGCAGAAACGAAGCGATTTATCCGACTTCCAAAAGGGCATGATCATTGGCTTTCGGGCCAAGGGTGGAAGCATTTCCGAAACGGCTGAGTTTGTGAACTGTTCGCGTGCCGCCGTGGTAAAAGTGTACCGTGCATGGCAAAATGGGACTGTCCAAAATCAGCGACGTGGCAAATGTGGTGCACCACGGGCCATAGATGACAGAGGCGAACGACGGTTGCGGAGATGCGTTCGGGCAGATAGACGGGCTACCGTTGAGCAACTGACCACCAAAATGAACCAAGGGGCTACCAAAAGTGTCTCCCAAAGTACTATTCAGCGAACATTGCTGCGTCTGGGCCTCCGAAGCAGACGCCTGGTTCGTGCACCTATGCTGACTGCTGTTCATCGACGGCGAAGGCTAGAATTTGCACGCCAGTACAGCAGCTGGACGTCCACTGAGTGGCGACAGGTTGCGTTTTCGGATGAATCGCGTTTTATGCTCCATCGGACAGATGGACGTTGGCGTATAAGGCGTGAAACCTCTGAAAGGAACCACCCTGCAACCATTGCCGGAACGGTCCAAGCTGGAGGCGGGAGCATTATGGTCTGGGGAATGTTTTCCTGGCATTCTCTAGGTTCACTGATCATTGTGGAAGGCACAATGGATCAATACAAGTACGCATCTGTCCTTGCGGACCATGTTCACCCCTACATGCGCATTGTTTTTCCTCAGGATGATGGCATCTTCCAGCAGGACAATGCGAGGTGCCATACAGCTGCCAGTGTACGTGCGTGGTTCGAAGAGCACCAGGATGAGTTTACCGTCCTCCCCTGGCCAGCAAACTCACCTGACTTAAACCCAGTCGAGCATCTGTGTGACTATCTCGATCGAGTTGTTCGCGCCATGGATCCTCAACCGCGTAATCTAGCGCAGCTGGCCACGGCATTAGAGTCGGCATGGCTCAACATCCCAGAGAACACCTTCAGGGACCTATGTGACTCTCTTCCTGCACGTCTCGCAGCAGTCCGCTCTGCGAAAGGTGGTTATTCTGGCTTTTGACAGATGGTCACATTAATGTGACTGGACTGTGTATAATTTTTGTGCGTTCTGAGTTATAAAATGAATGAGATGTAACGCTGTCAAGTGATCCTAGCAGCAGAGTGGTAAATAATTATAGTGAATTTTAAAAATAGCATTTATTCTATTGTGGTTTATGCGCTATCGACGAACTAGATTTAATTCAATTCAATAAGTTTAAGCGAAATGCGAGAAAAATGCGTAGAATTTACCGCTAATATTGCGTACAGGGAAGTCATGTGGTGTACACATCAGATTTTTTCTCTAGGTTGTACGACTTACTTTGTTAACGCAACCTTACCCTATTAACAGTTAGACAATTTTGCCTTTATTAGACGATTTTTCGTATTAATGTTGTCGGTTTTATTTTACTATATGTGATTTCACTTTTTCAGTGACAGACGCGCCCGCATCGTCCAAGCCCAGCAGCAGTGCGACGTCCTTGTCCCCTTCCACATTGTCCTTCGTGGAGATCACTCTTGGAAGGCGTTCCGAATTCCAGGTTGGGCCTTACAGTCACTGGATAGTCCAGATGAGGCAGAAGGGGCCATCGCTAATACGCTTCAATTACACGTTGCCACTTGGAGCAAGACTAGGAGTTTTTGGCAGAAGAAACCAGCTACCAACACATACGCGATACAACTTTCTGGAGATCTTGACGACAGATGGCGCCAAAAGCCTACGTTCTGAAAAGGCAAGAAAACATTTTTCTCATGTAAAGTTAGTTAAGTTGTACCGGAAATTAAATTGTGTGCTTCTGGGTTTTGCCGAAAGATTTCTTGAACAGTTGTCATTTGAAGAAACCCAAATCAATTTTAGCTCTGTCCTTAGAAGAAACTAGAAGCATTTATGGCGGAAACCAAAAATGCTTCTGGCTTCATCGAATAACATCTTTTTAGGAAATCTTTAAGACTTCCAAAGCGATACATGGATCAGTCGGAAATTTTAGATCATGTGTTGCCACAAAAGCTCTGATTTATTCTTACACAGTGGGGATATTATGCAATTAGTTGCAGTAATTCAACTAAGAACAGAATTAAAAGGCGCGATTGAAAGTCAAGCACTTCCCGACATGAACTCATCTGTAGTCAAACGTACATTTCTTTACATAAACTAATACAAAAACAAAATTTTAAATTAAGGAGAATTACGATGCACTATCTTAAGAGCTGGGCTAAATAGTTCACTAGAAAGCTCGATCTAATTAAATGGCCTTGTGACACAACTTTGTGTGTTAGGCGAAATTTTAATTTTTAGCACTCCCTTTGCCGAACTTCCCATTTTCTGTCTTTGTAATTTATGATTTTCATAGAATTTCTTCATCTTTCAACAGCATAAAAAAGAACTAAGAACCACTGATAATTAATTATCGGTTCATTTCAGTAGGGAAGGCTGTAGACACAATTAGGTTATTTCGAAGCAAGAGAGATGAAAAATGAGCAATGCCCTGCCCAGGACTCTAACCACGGACCTCTCGAATACGCGCCGACCGTGCTGACCACTACATCATGAAGGCTCGCGAAGAAGGTGGGAGAAATACCTTATATACTCCCTCTTTTAAAGGGCGACTGGGGATTAGGGGATCAATCGCCAAGTCCTGGTGGGGAAGAATCATCATCCACCACATTTCTTTTTAGTTTGGGTGCCAGTGCAGAGACAATTAGGTTATTTCGAAGCAAGTAAGATGAAAAATGAGCAATGCCCTCACCGGGACTCTAATTACGGACCTGTCGAATACGCGGCGAGCGTACTGACCACTACACCACGAAGGTATACCAAGAAGGTGGGAGAAGTAACTTTTAAGGCTACCAAATGTTGTTTATTAGTAATCATTGTGAATAATGAACACATCAAACATCAATGGTCGATGAAGAAAAGAAGCACGAAACCCTCAGATACTCTTAAAAATATGAATACTCTCTATATTGATACTCCACATTCCTAAATCACCATCAAAGGATGGGATGCTCTGCTTAATCAACGGAATGTGATCGAAGGATTTCAGGCAGGGCTGCAATGCTATTTACTACCGAAACAATGTGCCCGAAAATCTAACAATATGTGAAGAAAAATCGATGTCTGGCAATTTCTAAGTTTGTGATGGAAACTGGCTTAGTATTCAAACTGCAGAAAATGCATTACCTGTAAAGCTGGCCATGTAGGACACATGCACTGGATGAGTACTTCAATGCTGGCGCCAAACACAAAGAAAAAGCTGTTGATTATTCTTGAAGACTGGCTCGTTTGATAAATGGTACTGGAGATAATTTGTATTCGCCACTGGTGACAGTAGATGAGACAAAGTTTCTGTATAGCGTCTCTAAAATAAAAGAGGTGAATAGGTTGTGAGAGCCTAGTAAAATTTGCCCAGCCTCACAGGTACAAATTAGTGATCAATTCCTCTCGGAATATTTTGGTAATAATATTTAGGAATTCAAAATCCGTTCTAATTCATTATTTGTCGTAGAACACTGTAAAAGCAGTAATTAAACATGCAAGTCCTTTCACAGAACTCCAGCAGACCACAAAGAGATAATGCAGTGGCAAACTCAGCAGAAGAACATTCCTTTTCCGTGACACCGCACCCGCATACAAGGTTCAGTTTCTTGGATTTGATTTAGCAATACAGCTTGCAATTCGTACTCACTCACCGTATTCACCAGATCCGATGCAAGTAAAAAAAAAAAAACTCCAGCAGCACTTGAGTGGTCCATGTTACATCGACAACGATGACACTGGAAACGCCACTGAGGATTTGGCCTTTCAGGAACTTAAAATATACCGGTCAGGAATGTGGAAAATGCATTCCAGGTTTCTAGCTAAATATTTCTTCTGTAATTTGGTAACTAACTGATGGAACATGCTTTAGATCAGAGTTTCTTAAACTGTGGATCGCCAAAAATGTTAGCAGTTTTGATATTTCTTTAAATTATTATAATAATTTTATAGTTACCAAATATTTTTACACAATTTATCTGAAAATAGATAAAGATAAAACAATACAGAAAAAGAAAAAAAAAACGTAAACTTTTCGATGCATAATTTTTATGATATAAAAATTCATTTTCTGTTTCTTAAATTTTTGCTGATGTAATTTTTTACTTTAAAGAAAACTGTAATTATAGCTAAATCATTTTAAAAGGTAAAAGTGGCTAAACATTTGATGTTTTAGAGTTACAATAATGTTTGTCGTTTATTCGTTACGGTTCAAAATGCGACATATTTGAAATGTTTTACAGTGAATAAAATAATTCATGTTAAATTTATACTTAGTTGTAAAATTATTTTAGCTTTTAGCTTGGGGTTTTTAGATATGTGCAATTAAGTTGTTGCGCTACTTCTTTATTTATCGATCAAAATGAAGATCTGATCTGGTTTTTCTCGCCCACACCTTTAAAGTTTTCGTTTACAGAGAATGACTTGAATAGTCCAAGGTAAATCTTTTCGAAGTGACTTCAGACAGAGTTTCTTAAACTGTGAGTCGCGACCCCTATGCAGCAGGGGGTCGCCAACAATTTTAGCAGTTTGGATATTTCTTTAACTTATTATAATAGCTTTACAATTATCAAATATTTTTACACAATGTATCTAAAAATAGATAAAGATAAGACAATACGAACAAAAACAACAACAACAACAAAAAAACGGAAACGTTTCAACGCATTCTTTTTATAATATAAACGTTTATTTTACTTGCTTTGCACGTGGTGCTGTCAATTCGTCTGTTACTTATTTAAAATTTTCACATTGTTCTATGTCTTAAAATTAGGAATTAAAGTTAATGACCTAAAAGTGCAATAGTATATTACAGTACAAGTGAAAAAGTTGACAATTTCACTCACATATGTGTCGGAGTTGCGCAATGCTTATGGGGTCCCACAAAATTTTCGAAAATATTATGGAGTCCTGGGGTAGCAAAAAAATTCTCAATGATAAAAAGGGGTCGAGACTAAAAAACGTTTAAGAAGCCCTGCTTTAGATTAATGAAAAATTATATCGAAAATAAGGAGTCAGTTTGCATGTTAATCTCGCGCAAGAACTTAATGAAAGTAAGTTAATATTTTTTGTTTGGATCTTTGTTTATCTTTTGTTGATCTATCATTTGTTTTTTATATCTCTTATAATCTTTTGCTTGAAAGAGAGTACATTGATAGCAAAACGGTTATATATTTGTCAAAATAAATATAACCTGTTTTAACAAGTACTACTAGAAATATAATGAAATGTTATTTTAGTGGAAGGAAGTTTTATTCGTGATACTTCTACCAAAACAATTTTTATCGTTTCGTCTAACATTCAATGCTGTGTTTTCTTTCTTCATATATTTTATTGCAGTTGGACAAATTGTTAGATTTGAAGGATATTTACTCCTGACTTGGGGTCCTACAAAAAGCATTAAGAACCGCACAAATGGAAAATCCCTCCAAGACCACAAGTAGGAGACACCCCAATCCCCTTTTCAAAACAAAAGCTGCACTCTACAATCCCACGTTCATAAATACTCGGTAAGGTTTTCTTCTGTCAGACACAATAAAACTTCCTTTTTCTGCGTTTCTTTTTTTCAACTGACGAAAAACCAACCTCCTCTCAGAAGAGTGGGAGGCTATCTTCTTTTCTTTTGTTCTCACCGGAGCAGCTGGTTTGATTGGAAAAACGGTTTTAACAGAATGTCGAGTCAAAATTGGGTTTCATTCCGCCTGATTTTTTATTGTAACTTTTCTATCGAGTCCAAACGAGAGTGACCCTATTGTATTACTTGAGGTTTTTATTGACACTGGACGATTTTTCGAGGATCGGTTGTTTCAGTGTGTGTGTACTTTTATGCTCTTCTGGCAGCCTATCTTCGAAATATTAAAGACGCATCCACCTTTGCCTCCGAGTAATAGAAACCGTTGCTCTGTGTATCAAATTGACGTAAAAAATTCTATTAATAGAGACTGGTCTGATCCCTCTTTTTATTTGCCAGTTTGTTACAATCTCTACTGTTTACGCCTCAAATACAATTATGATATGAACTCTTTTTTAAAGTATTTCTTAACAGTAGTTTTCTTGAATTTTCTTTCAGAGAAGGCAATTTTTAAATCCATGGACGTACGAAAGGAAGGAGGGGCCAACCCCACACTACGAGTGAAGCACTGCTCCGAGGCTTCGGTCTCCAGAGGGGGTGTTTTTTGTTTACATTCAGAAGCTCCTTTGACAGCGCTTTGATAGTTCATGCAAATCGAAAAAAAGGGGCACTTCCGCATAAAAGAAACATTCGTTGTGATAGCAGTTTGTATAGGTTTAGTGATATTTATCCAAAAGTCACATCTTGGTTTTTTTTTTCCGATAACTAACAACAGCGATTTTGGTCAAATTTTCAATCGTGAATAAAATACTTTTATTCATCCACTTAATTTCAAATACAATTTTTTAAACTTGTAGTGGATGACACTTGATGTTAATACAGTTTTTTCACATATTAAAATCAATTCCTGTTTATTTATTCCTGTTTATTGGAACTAAAGATCCGCTGTTTTTGTTCAATATATTAGAAGACTTACAAATAATGACCGTTTATTAGGAATTCTCACGTGCTGTAAAAATTAATTTTACAACAACTTATAAATAATAGTACATGACTGTGATAAATGGGATTGTAATATTTAACAAAAATAAGTGGCAACAGTAATACAGAGTTCTAAAGATTTTTGTATGGAATTAAAGAATTGTAGTTTTATACAGTTGGATGAAGCGAATGTAATGTCCCATTATGTAGCGAGAATTCTCATAAGTAGGAATTGACTTTAAACATATTTTTTATATTACTTGTTTTAAATCAGCTCTTAAAACCTCGTTTTTCTACAGAAAAATGCACTTCAGTGCTTCTGTTTTATTGTATTTCAGAGAAGCCACAAAATTTACAAAGTAACAATTAGCAATTAAATGTCGGAAGCTAATAACATTAATTATTTATTAACAATTCGAACTTCAATTCGCATTCAGTAAACCACTATTAAAGAAATAAAGAAAATTCTAGAGTTCAGAGGACAAATATAATATAACACTGACAATAATGAGAATGCTGGATAAGAAATTTGATGAAGACAGCTTCAGTACGAAATAGACATTTAATGGATGGTACAGACGCTGTCAATGATTTTCGGTGTATTTTATGCTTATACAAAACAGTTTTCATTCATACTCATGGTTTTCCGCCTCCACACTGAAATATTATTTGAATTGTGTCATAAATTTGGCATTATTTTCTATAAATGTAATCTTTCTTCTCTTATTCAGAGGCTGTACAGTGTGGAATTCATTCAGTTTTTGGAACGTGGTCTATGGTACATATCTGCTTACAATGATGGCGACCAGGCACTGGACATTAGCTTTGAAACCCAGAGTACAGGTATGATGGGGCATTGGCTAGCCCTTAAGTATAAACCCTTAACTTGTCTTTTAACCTGTAGTAAAGTAAAAGTTTTGTAACTTGTCTTACATCCGTACCTATGGGTTAGCTGGGTGCAAAAAATGATTTTATGTCAATTCATAATGAATAGGATAAATAGCTAGGTATGTTTTTGAACAGAATTATTTTTCATTAATTTACATCGAATTAATTTTTAATTAGGAAGAATTCATTAATTTTTACTTAGAAAGAATTAATTAATTTTTAATTAGAAGAAATTAATAACTTCCAAGAAATGAAATTTTCATAAAAATTTTATGAAATTTTCAAAAAATTTAAATTAACGAATTTAATTACGAAGTAATACTTGTTCACAATTTACAATAAATTTAATCAAATTAAGCATTTTCTCTCTTTTTGCAAAATTACTAAAGTGGCGATTTGTAAAGTGGCGATTTGTCACCGAATTTACCAATGTTAAAAATGTTCTTGACGATTTATTACTTGCGCCCAGCTAACGTATAAGTGATGTTAGTTCTAATCAGAGTTATGTTATGTAAGCTATATGAAAGTTAGCAAACATTTCATGCAGTTAAATCGCAGTTTATAATTTACCTGTTCTCAGTTATTCTTTTCTTGAAACTTTCATAACAGTTATTAGTCCAAAGGGGCAATTTGCTCAGAAAGATTATTAATTTTGTTTTGCCATTTTGGTTTGATTCACTACAAGCGTTGTTTTTTACTTTTGAAACTGTTGCCACCAAACATTATCGCCCTGTATTTTATTTAAAGAAATTAAACAATGAAGAATCTGCATAAATGTGTATATGTTTCTCGCATTGTGGTAAAACAGCGGTATCTAGAGCCATCCAATTTTGAATGACGTAATCATCCTGCGAATATGGGCATCTGGAAGCCCAAATTTGGAATTTGTTTTATTATCGATTTCATATTTGGTAAATAAAGCTTTACCGAATTTTTGATTCACAAACTCAAGGATTTCAAAGCGAGCAATGGCAACGTTGTACAGGAAAAACATTTTTATCCTCAGCACGCGAGACGGTGTATCGGAAATTCTAAAGATATACTCATTTTAAAATTATTTTGCGATATTGCTCTTGAACTGAATATTACGCTTTAAGTGCGAAGAGCATGATATTTAATAAAGAAATGTAACGCACAAAATGTAAACAAACGCCCCTTTGATTGCAATTTAAAATCTGAACTCTTTCAGATTTTTTTTATTCAAATGTACCGTTGAATAAATTACAACTTTCTGTTAAAATTAATAGCTCTCTCAGGCTTTTCTAACCTTACGATCAGTTTTACTAATTTCGTTTTCCTGAAAATAAAGTTACTTTCAAACTATATGAAGTGTAAACTGTTAAATATATTCCAAATTAAATTAGAGCATCGGTTATCGCTGTAATGAAGTGAGCAAGTTAAAACGATATCTGTATTATTTGCCAGTCAGTGTATTTGGACGCTTTTATTTTGATAATTTCATTTTAAAATGCTTTACACTCATATATGAATTACAAACCAAACGCTCCAGCTGCTAAAACGAAAATATTTTTATTACTGACTTCTGTATTCGAACGTTATTTTCGGAATGATTCTGAAAACGCTGAAAAATAATCTACATGCTTTTGTTGCCATTACATTTTCCAGAATTATAGCAATATATTTTATACCTTACGATTTACGGTTTTCCCCTTGCATTTATTATTGTTGGCAAAAAATTAATTTTATTAAAACTCGAAGCAATTTTGTACCAAATAAATTGTTAGATAAAACGGAATTGACTCCTAAGCTACTTATTGTGTAATCCTCTCGTGGCTACGGACATCTTGCAGGTTTTCCATTTTTATAAGTTTAGAACTGTGAGAACATAGACAAAATGTAAAACTTAGCTACCGCTATTCAAAACCTCGCTCTTTCTGACAACATAGTTGTAGAAGCTAATTCATTTCAATTTCCGAATGCAGTCAAAAGATTCCAAACCTATACTAGAGAGTAAAATTACGAGAATTTACACATTGTGTCGTATTTCTAAAAAACTAACGAACAGATTTTAATGAAATTTGGTATTGATATACATTTACATCACCGAAAAAGTTGTGCACTGCGCAAAAAATGGGACAGCTCTATATCTCCTGTTCTACTGGGCCGATTGACGAAATTGAACTTGCGTTTTTCATGTCTCGAAAGCACGATTTAGGATATGTATTAGATTTATATACATGAATGTCCTAATATAGGTATTTTGACACAAAATCGGTCTTTTTCTGAAATGACATGCCAATTTGTTTCGATATTTTTCCATTCCATCCTGGTAACTAACATAATATGTTCGAAAACCTTGTGCATGGAGACCTTAAGATAGAGACAATAATTGAATTTATTCAACGACCAAACTTTAAAATACTTCAGAGATGTTTTACCAGTAATGCTACTAATTGCATGAAAATTCTTCATCATGAATCACAGAAGAGGATGTTGTCATTTGTCCTTATGCAATGCACATCCTTCGAGAACAAAATTTGGTCGCTTAATATGTTTTCTCCGCCATCTATATAGCGTTATAAATAGAGGCTGGATATATTCTATTTATTAACTGACACTAGAAGTCATATATACCATGACAGCATATATGACTGGAGGACTATGACAGTACTGTCATATACGACCATGACAGTAACATGGTTTATATGACTGGAGGCCTCGACACTGGAGGTCATATAATTCTGTTTATTAACTGACACTGGAGGCTGGATATATTCTGTTTATTAACACGTCAAGGGGCTAAGTAATTCTTGGCTGATTAATTAAAATGATCTGCTAGCAGAGGCATTATGTTTCATAGCTCCAAGGCTGTTTTTAGGCCCACGTTTAAAGGTAACTAAAAGTAAATTTGCGCAAAGATTTCCGATGCCAAATCTATGTAGAAAGGAGATACGTGGTTCGTGCCCCAAGTGTTAGGTTAGTGTTAAGTTTTGTTATTCTTTTGTTATTCAAGATATGTCGACGTTTGCATAAAAATGAAACAATCTTCTCAGTTAGTCTATGGTGCTCGACTTCCAGTAGTTTTGCCATTCTTTCACTAATTCACTAATATCAGTGTTTTTCAGATACGATTCCTCAAGGCGCACAGTGATGCTGCTCACATACGGCTTGCTAGCAGCGCTCTTCACAATCACGTCTGCTACTTCGTTTTCCTATTATACCAGTACAGGCTGGTACTTGTTGAAGCTTCGGCTTTAGCCTTGCGGGAATCGATGTTATTTTTGTATTGTCTGAACGATAAGATGTTTACTGCAGTCTAGCCATTGAATCTGAATAAATGACCGTATACCTGCCAACTCTAACCAGTACTAAGTCCAGAACATGCTTTTAGGGCTATAAATTCCTCCTGGGAAGCCCAATTATTGGAATGAAATTTGACACTTCTTAGCGCAAGTAATTTATTTCATATCAGTTAGATATATCATTAAAACACAAACATCTAGATTAATAAGAGATACCTTTATTGTTTTTGAATTTCTGAGTTTCTAAGTAATTGCAAATGGACTAAAATTGAAAAATAAATGAAACATATTGTTACGTTTTTCTCTTCTCTATGTATGTGCGTTAAGGATGCGTGGATTTGGAGTGAATAACGACGACGACGACACTTGATGAAGTATCGAAACACACTTTATTGGCCAGTATTTCTCAAGACAGCTCCAAAATTAAGTTTACAGTCGTTGACGAACAACTGTAATTACGCTGAAACAATCAGCAAGACAGCTTTCAGACTATCAGGCTATAACAGTGAAGACAGCTTCACGGCTAAGCACCAGAGTACAACTCCCGACTCTGCTCGGTCGTTCTCGGAACTCCACGTGTTCTCGAGACTTTCCACGCTACAGCTCGCGATGTCCTCGACGATGCACTAGAGTACAGCTTCCGACTCGGGGTCAGTCGTTCTCGGAGCACAACACGCTTTAAGATGAGACTCGACGATGCACTGCCTCGCTATACACTAAGGAACTCTCTTGATGTACTCGACGGCCAACTCGGCACTAGACTAGAAACACTCGCTCACTGACTAACTCTCAACTCCCTAGACTTCGCGCTAACTTCATCTGCGCGTACCAGCAGGGTTTATATAGCTTTTGCTTGTGTTCGAGAACATTCTGGACCAAACCAGTAAGAATTCGTTGTAGAAGATTCTCCATGCGTCTATAGCATGTTGCCGATTTTGTCGCCAAATGGGTGGTTTCTCGCCAAATATGGCAGCCCTGCCTTCCCTTGTATTTTCTGACAACCCTGAACCTGCTTTGTGGGGAAGCTAGCCCACCGCGCCTGGACATTTCGTAATAATATCAATTTTGTTGAAGAACAAAAGTGCAAGGATTTGAGAGTGAGGTCCTGTGGAAGACAAAGACCTTATGTCGCGTACTTAGCAACTCTCATCAAGGGGAAAGAATGATATTTTCATGGTAGTGAAGCATAAAGCTTAAATATTGAGGAAGGATTCGGTAAAATGTTTTAAAAGTTGAAACTTTTTATCAGTTGATAAAGCAAGCAATCCTTTTCCTGTAAATTATAATTCCATCCTCACTTTTACAATGTCAAAAGAAATCTGTCGAAGTGTAATCACTGACTAGTATTACTTAAACTCTCTTTCTGATATCTGAGGATGATCTAAACGACGTGTAAAATATTAGCTTATAAGTTATCCGTTATTATTATATGTTATATACAGTTAGCTTTGCATTTATTAATTACCTTTACTTCGTAGATGAATCCAGCTTGACTTGTCCTTACGACTGTCATGGTCACGGCCGCTGCGTTATGGGAAATTGCGTCTGTAGCCCAGACTTTGCTGGAGATTCTTGTGCATACCGTAAGTAGAAATTGTATTCATGGTACATTTATACTACCTATATGGGGAGATAATTACCATTTGTCTTATGAATTTCGAAGTATTTATTATAAAAAGCATATTATCACTTACATATTAAGTATCATATAAAATATTATCATGTAAAGTAAAATGTATTATCATATAAAATATATAATCACTTACACTTTAGGATACCGCTGCAAGAACTGTTGCAAGAGTATACTGAGTAAAGAGTGACTTGAGGTTCAAAGAGTATACTGAGTAAATGTACCATACGTCCTGGCAATTACCATTCCCCCCTTTTGTTTTACTAATTTTATCGCCCAAAAAACTAGAGGGTAAAATTATGCGAATCATTTGGTTTCCAAAAGTTCTAGGTACAGTAAATACATAACAAATGAAATAAGATACCTTTATATCTGCTTCCCAGTAGCTTAAACCTCTCCCTTTCTTCTCCTTGTCTGCTCCAAATTAGGTCTTAAATCACCTATAAATAAATTTAGAATATGGTACTGATTCTGAGAAATATTAGATCGAAAGACACTTTACATTTGCTTCACTGAATGAAATAAAAATTCCCTTTCCTGTATATTATAACTCCACTGTCACTTTTGCAATTTAAAAAAAAATCTGATTTATACACCACATGACTTGTACGGAATATAAAATTATATGCATTTTCATTTATTTAAACTTATTAGATTGAATTAAATCTAATTCGTCAATTGCGAATAAACCACAATTGAATAAATGCACTCTTTAAAATTCACTATATTTGTTTACCATAGCGACTCTCTGGTGCTAGGTTCACTTAACAGCGTTACATCTCATTCATTTTACAGCTCAGAATACACAAAAAGTATATCATCTGAAGAATTATGTAATCTTTGCCAGGCATTCTATTGAAATGCACAATAAATCTAAAACGATGTATAAGAGAGATTAAACAAACAAAAAAAAAACGGTGTTTCACAGACGATTCAGTGCCGATAACCTAATACGCATGCGCTACTCTTAAACATTCTCCTCTGTTCGAGACAGACTGGCGACAATATTTGCTACTAATACGAAACGCTTATTTCCTCGAATCTTATTACAGACATATTTTTGATTCAGTTAATTGAGTTCTCACTTTGCGGCAAGGCAAAAATAGATTAAAAACTCAGTATATTTTCATTAAAACTTAAAAGCTGTAGAAAAACATAAAACACCACGTAGAGTTAAAACAATTAAAAAACAATATTTACCATTAAAATTACAGTTTCTATTCAAAAACAAGCAATTCAGCCAGCAGGCAAGAAGCAAGATTTCTCGGTGCACAAAACTAAACGTTTCATTTTGGTTCCACTCTGCAAAAAGGCACTGAAGGTGCAGAAAGAGTTAATTCACTATTTTGCTAAATTTCAAATGTAAACAGTTATGGCTGCCATGGTAAAAAAATGAGGCTTATCCTCACTTAAACAACTTTTAAATTGTTGATAATTCTACAAATATTGCATGCAGATTAACTTAACTCATAAAAACCTTAACCGGAAGATAAGAACAACATAACTCAATCATTTATAAATGAAAAACTGCGCAAATTACTAACATATAAGAATAAAAAACTAAGCTTACTGAGCCGAATAAACAGAGTGGATATGTGTATATGTATATATATATATATTTATATACATTTGGTGCGGCCAATTGCATCCAAAAAGGGAGGTGCACAACTGCATGTTACAGCAGTCCTATATACAAAATTTCAAAGTTCTGAGGCAACTCGTTTTTGAGTTATGCGAGATATAAAAAAATCTCTACTGAATTCATTTTGAATCAGTTTTGTAATTCGTTTGGGAAAAAAAAGAGTCCCCTATTCTGTCCTTACGTGCAGTTGTCACAGAAAAACATCGTTAAATTGCATTCAATAGCGGTCAAAATGGATATTTTCTTTGAAATATTGTACCCGGAAGTTTTCGTGATTACAATACTTCCTTCCGTAAATTCCAAATTTGTCTATAAACCGAAAATTGCCGTTATAGCTGAGCAAAAGAGTATTCAAAAGAGAAGAAGTAAAAACTTTTGATAAAGAGTCCAAAACTGTACCTTTTACTAGCGATATTATAGGTTTTGACTTATATAATTTTATCAAATTATATTTATTTATACATATGTATATGACTATGATTTAAGTTCTGAAATTAAATAATAATTGAAAAATGTATATTTCATTTTTCCATAACTGTTACGTCTAATTAATTAAAATGTTATGTCATAATAAGTTATCTAACTGTTAACAAGCCAAAAAAATTCCTGTATCTGGTTCAATTAACTCAGAAATAATACACCAACAATTATAGTAACTGACATCATTTATTAAACATGGAAAAGAAAACGGAAAAATTACATGAATAAATTAATTTAAATATTATTATTACTTACGAAAGTGCGTGAATTATGAATCCCTTTTCTGTTTATTCCACACGTTTGGAAAGATTGTTCTTAAAATAAGCGAATATAATTTATTACGAGGCACGTCCAGAAAGTAAGTTCCGTTTCAATTTATCTCCGCTGCAGCTCTGCGATCGCAGTTCCGCACATGCGCAGTAAACGCTCTGTATCAAGGAGAAGAAACGCATACCATTTGGAAATAGCTGTCAGTCACGTACGCTTTGTTGTGCTTGTTTACAATGTCGGTGTCGATTGAAAATCCCGCCGCTTGTGAAATCAGATCTGTGATTCGTTTTCTGAATGCGAGGAAAGTGAAACCTAGTGTAATTTATCGGCAAATTTGCGATGTTTACGGACCAAAAGCGATGAGTGATTCGATGGTGAGAAGATGCGTCCGAAAGTTCAATGACGGACGTAGTGATGTGCACGATGAAGAACGAAGTGGGCGTTCATCTTTGGTTACAGAAGAACTGGTTCACGCGATTGATGACAAGATCCATGAAAACCGAAGGTTTACAATTAGTGCTCTCGCTATGGAATTTCCCCAAATTTCCCGATCACTAATGCATGAAATTGTTACCGAAAAACTGAAATTTCGTAAACTTTGCTCACGTTGGGTACCAAAGATTCTTACTGAGCAACACAAAACAAAACGGATGGATAGTGCACTTCAGTTTTTGACCCGTTAGGCTGAAAGCAGCGAAGAATTTCTAGGAGATGAAACTTGGGTTTCTTACGACACCCCTGAAAGTAAGCGGCAATCAATGGAATGGAGGCACACTTCATCCTCAGCAAAGGTTAAGCCGAAGCAAATCTTGACACCTCGAAAAATGATGTGCACAGTGTTCTGGGACTGGAAAGGCATCTTACTCATTGATTTCTTACCGCGTGGTCAAACAATCAGAGCAGATTCTTATTGCGAGACACATCGGAAATTGCGCCGCGCAATACAGAATAAGCGCCGAGGATTGCTGTCAAAAGGTGTTGTTTTTCTTCACGACAACGCACGACCACAATGTGCAAATGTGACGAAAAACCTCCTACAGGGATTTGGCTGGGACGTGTTTGACCATCCTCCATACAGCCCTGACCTCGCTCCTAGCGACTTTCATCTGTTCTTACATCTTAAGTCTGTCTTTGGCGGTCAACACTTTAACAATGACGACGAGCTGAAAGAAACCGTTTCCAACTGGTTGAAGACACAGGCGGCAAATTTCTATGAAGAAGGTATACAAAAACTTGTGCCACGCTATGACAAATGCCTGCAATATTTCGGCAGTTATGTGGGAAAGTAGTTTAAGAGTTGTTGAATTTTGTGCAATAAATAACTTTTCTGTAGCTGTACACAATTTACTTTTATTACCAAACGGAACTTACTTTCTGGACGTACATTGTATTATTATTTATAAAATTATTATATAGTTTATTATTATTATTTATAAAATAAGCCACAACGGCGAATGGAACTTACCTATAAAGATCTAGATATATTGAATCTTTCCTAATTAACCGGAAAGCGAGAAATTTGCACATATAACATATATCATTATGCCTACCATATAATTACATAACCTATATCATCGACGAACGTGAGTACAATTATATCCACACTGATAACATTATTGTTGATAAGTGCCTTAATAAATATATGGACAGAATCATTGCCAATTAATTACACATATTACGGTAAGAATGTGGTTTGCTTTGAGTTCTGTGTAAAGCTCTGTAATCCATTTACAGAAATTCAAGTTCAATTTTATTTGTTGCTTTATGTTCACCGAGATGTATATGTAACGCACTAGAACAGAAGATACATTTGGCTATCTCAAAATCAGATGTATAAAATATTAGACGGATCTAAGTTTGGAATGCTTTGGCAAGACATTTAATTTAAAACACTCGAAGTAACAGATAAGAAAGTTGAAGTAAAAGTACTGCCTCTCAAGAACTAAGAAGACGAATACCTTTCACTCGTTCTTTAAATAAGAGCTCTTCCTAAAAAGCACAAATGTAACCTTTGAAAAGATAACATGTTTCATATATTTTCTCTACTGTCTTGTTACTAACTTTCCTACCTTCTGGTATTTTGATAGCAAGTAGCTAATGGGCATTTTTCTTCTCTCATGTTTAGATGAATCTATTGACTTTACCCCAGAAGGAGTCGCTGTTTTCGTTTTGAAAAATGGATGAAGATTTTCTCCTTAGTGGCATTTTGTAAAATGCTATTTTTGCTGGTGATGTGGCGTCTCACTATAATCTTAAAACTTACCCTCGCTTGCTCGTTTCTAGAAGAAGTATTCTGAAGTTCGCAAACTCATCAGATGACCATTTAACATTGAAAGTTTAGTTATAGGTTTAATTACTGGTTCTCGAATGAGTAAACAGTACCGTTTATTTCATTTGTTTTCCGGCACGTAATGTAAACTAAACATGATTTGTAGCAGAATCTCAGTTCAGGAGTGAACTATACTTAAAATGGTGGAATACTAAAAGGTTAAACAAGGTCACACTTTCAGAGCTAGGCTAGTTTATCGTACGGGTATTTTTTTACTTCCTTGTACGAAGTAAAGGAATTATTGTAATCACGCAAAATTCCGGGCACCATATTTCAAAGAAAATTTCCAATTTGACCGCTATTGAATGCATTTTAATGATGTTTTTGCGGGACATCTGTACATAAGGACTGAATAAAGGACTATTTTTCCAAAAATGAATTATAAAACTACTTTAAAGTGTATTCAAAAGAGATTTTTTTCGTGGCGTCTGTACGTACGTACATATGCATCTTGCATAACTCAAAAACGAGTGACCTACGAATGTTGAAAATTTAAATATAGGACTACTGTAGCATGTAGTTGTGCACCTCCATTTTTGGTGACAATCGGCCACACCAAAAATATACAAATATATATATACCTACTCTGTCATTCGGCTTAGTGAGGTCAGTTTTTTATTCTTATATGTTGGTAAGCTGTGTAACTTTTCTTTAAAAATGATTGAATTATGTTGTTCTTATCTTTCGGTTAAGGTTTCTATGCCTTTAGTAAATCTGTATGTTATTCTTGTAGAATTATCAACAATTTAAAAGTTTTTTTAACTGCGTCTAAGCCTAATTTTTTTACCATACCAGCCACATTTGTTTACATTTGAAACTTTGCAGAATATTGAATTTGTTGCCAATCTAGAGGAATTAATCTTCGCAACAACAAAGATAACGTCTTCTTTTTAGTATTGCGAATTAAATCATGTGTAATCCATTCTGGAATTATCATTTAAGTCATTAAATTATCCCATATATTGACTCAGCACAGCTTTCACAACAAATTAAATCAGTTTCTTCGCCTTCAATATCTTTTTCTCGAGTGAAATCAAAAGTAAACTTTCAGTTTTGTGAACCGAAAACTCTGCCTTTTTGCACGCTGGCCGAATTGCTCGTTTTTGCGTAGAAACTCTAATTTTAGTTATAAAAATTAATCTTTAAATTGTTTTAACTGTATTTATATTTTTCTATATTTTTCACTTTTTAATAAAATACTTTGAGATTTCTTGTATATACCTTGTCACGAAGAGGTAATTGAATTAATTGAATGAGAAATATATCTTTAATGAAATTTGAGGAAATAAGTTTAAACGAAATGAAAGAAAAAATGCGTATAATTTAGTATTCCCGTACAAGGAAGTCATATAGCGTACACATCAGAATATTATTTATATTTTTTGTGATTTTCTTCAGTATTATTACGGATTTCGTATTTATTTAGCTATTTATTTAGAATTGTAATTAAAATTGTTTTTATTTTCCGGTGCAACGCAGACGATTTTTGAAGAGAGAGCTACGTCGGAAAAGTGAAAATGCAAGAGTGCGTGCATTTAATATTTAATAAATAAATATCTCGTAATTGCTGTTCCCACCGAGAAAAATCTATAAAATATATTTTACCAGAATGTTCTCGTGAATAATAAAAAAACTTATAAAAGACGAATTAAAACACCTCAGCTCAATTGCTGTTGTTTTAATCGAACTGTATGTTTACTTAGCGCTGTTGTTGATTGTAGCGAATTCGCTGTGAAATTGGATTAACTTTCTCTGTTTTGAATTGAGTTCTGTTTAACGTTTGAGAGATTGTGATATTGTAAGAATATCTCTGAGGAAATATGTCAGCATTTTGTTTTATTTCTTGTGAAAAGAATAAATTTTATTAACTTTTTATCGACTTGTGCATTCAACTCATTACGAACCCGGAAGCAAGCAGCAGTGTACTAGATGCCAAAGTACTAGATGTACAAAAAAAGAGATTCAAGGTAGGTATTTACATTATGAAACTACAAGTGTGGTGCGAATAAATTATACTAATGATTTAAAATATGGTAACTTTATTAACGTAAAGTTATATACTGGATTTTTCAATTATTACATTTTCGAAATTTATAAAGGATGAGTGGCTCAAAGCTGGAGCCTTGTAAAAGAATAGTTCATGAAAAAATGCTTACGCCAGGAGAACACACACTCTGTTCAATGCTGAAATTATTTTCTTTAATAAAGCTACTGCTCGTTGTACAAAAAAATATGCAAAAAAAGGCCCGTGAAAGAAAGGAAGTGCTTAAATTATATATTTTGTCTAGTACAAAATTCTGGAATAAATAATGATTTGTGTTATAAGTCGCAGTTACAGGACTTATGTTGCCCTTCATTGATTATTCCTGCATTTCAAATAGAACAAGAACGATAAAAATGAACAGCTTATTCCAAAGGGGTTTTGTCCCTGAAGGACTATTGTTTTCGTTTTGCGATTTTGCGTCGGAAGCATTAAAAGTCTGTATCACTTTTCAAACTGCTGCCACAAAATATTGCAGCCCTGTATTATATTTAAAGAAATTAAATAATGAAGAATGTGAATAAATGTATGCATGTTTCTCACATTGTGATAAAACGACGGTACCTAAAGCCATCCAATTTTGAATGCCGTAATCTCGCTGCGAATATAGGCATCTGGAAGCCCAAATTTGAAATTTAGAATACGTTTTATTAACGATTTCATAGTTTGTAAAACTTTAACGAATTTTTGATGAACAAACTCAAGGATTTCAAAGCGGGCAATGGCAACGTTGTACAGAAAAAAACATTTTTATCTGCAGCGCGTGAGACTGTGTGTAGGAAATTCTAAAGATATGCTCAGTTTAAAATTATTTTGCGATATTTTTCTTTAACTGAATTTTATGGTTAAAGTGCGAAGAACATGATATTCAATAAATAAAAGTAACATACAAAATGTTTAAAAAACGCCCCTTTGGACGTAATTTAAAATCTGAAACCTTTCAGACTTTTTATTTATTTTTTATATTTTAATTTTTTTTTAGTCCAAAGGGATTTAGTCCCGAAGGACTATTACTTTCGTTTTGCGATTTTGCGTCGAATCATTAAAACGTTGAATCACTTTTCAAATTGTTGCCACTAAATGTTATCGCTCTGCATTAAAGTTTAAAAAATGAAAAATCTGCATAAATGTATGCATGTTATTATTATTATTTTTTTTTTTTGACGTAGCTTTCTCTTCAAAAATCGTCTGCGTGCGTTGCACGGGAAAATAAAAAGGAATTTTAATTACAGTTCTAAATAAATAGCCAAATAAATGTGAAATTCGTAACAATATTCTCTAAAACTTTAACGAATTTTTCATTAACAAACTCAAAGATTTCAAAGCCAGCAATACCAACGTTGTACAGAAAAACATTTTTATCTCCAGCGCGTGAGAGCGTGTACCGAAATTTCTAAAGATATGC
>KK119277.1:420346-438787 GCA_000611955.2 Stegodyphus mimosarum | reverse complement strand
CCACCGTGTGTCGTCTGACAAATAAATGATTAAAGCAGTATTTAAATAATTTCTATATATCTGGTTCCATATATATTCTACATTTAAGTTGGTAATTAATTAAAGTTACTTAGGGAAGGAAACATACGTTTGTTAGTAGATATTTTAGAGTGATCACTAACGCTAGTAGTTTTATCTTGAACTCTTCTAAAAGAGAAAACATGCTTTGTCATATCAATTTGCGTCAGAAAACTTCTTGAGTTTAAAATTCCATTTCATAAATGGAAATGAGAATTAATCTCGGACTGCAATCTATATATATAAAGAAAAAAGTCTGTGTATGTATTTGTTCGCTGATAACTCAATCAGTTCTATAGCTATCGTCACCAAACTTTCTACAATTCTTTTCTGGTATTCGAAAAGGTTGATGTCCACTTGTTTCGAAAAAAAGTGCTTAAAATCAGTTATATTAATTAAAAACTCAGAAAAACGATAATTTTCGCCCTCATTTTTCCGAGTGGCAACAGTCTCGCAAGCTGGAGATGAAAATCTGCTTTATTTCAAAAGTTGTTGCCAATGCTTGCTTTCAAATCCTAGAGTTTGTTAATAAAAAATTTCGAAGTTTTAAGACTAAATACGAATAGCACTGCGAAACATTATATACACTATTCCCGTTTCCAAAAATATGTGGGAAGACATTTCGACTGTTCTCATCTTCGTACGACTTTAATCAGCCGAAATATTAATTTAAATCTCTGAAAGCGCTAATTTCCGCACTCATTTTTCCGTGTGGCAACAGTCTCGAACGCTGGAGATTAAAATGTTTTATTTCGAAACGTGTTGCCACTGCTCGCTTTCAAATCGTAGAGTTTGTTAATCAAACATTTGTTTGTTTTACAAAATCTATACATATAAAGAAGAATATCTGCTTGTGTGTGTGTTTGTTTGTTCGTGTTATTGATGTGTGATCAATTATGATAAATTTTTTGCCACATTTAATCGACTAAAATTGAATATAGTTGAAATATTGGATGGAACTTGAGCTTTTACGACCATTTGATTAGAAAGACCAAAATCATTAAAAACTGCTTGCCATTGCTGTTGATATAATGAGAGAGAATTAGCTTATTTTTTATCGAAATTTTTTATGTGAGTTTCATATCGCATCAGACTGAAAAATGTATGACTATGAGTCGTATTTTTTGCATCGTTATTAGAGAAGGATTACAGCGGTTCTCTCTGTTGTTAGATGCACTACTCTAACTGAACTGGTATCGGGAACTTAGACTAGTTTAAAACAAAATTGTATTTTTTTACTTGGTTAATGTTCCCTCATGTCATTTTCTTTCCTGTAGGCATTTGTCCAGTACTATGCAGTAACAGAGGTGAATATATTGGAGGCGAATGCGTCTGTAGTCCTGGCTGGAAGGGCAAGGAGTGTCAGCTCAGAGAGTACGAATGTGAGCGATTAGACTGTAGCGGTCATGGAGAATGCCTGGAGGGAGTATGTCGCTGCTTTCCTGGCTACAAGGGCACGCACTGTGAAACAGGTAAGTTTCGATGACCTATCAGAGATCATGTGTAATTGGGCGGGGATTTAACGAGGCCTCGCCGGTCGTAATTAGATAGAAACCCGAGGCCATAAGGGAGCTGTGAACGAAAATTGGAATCCTGAGCCAGCAGATATAGTTTTCTCTCTTTTCTATTACGTGGAAAGATTTGCTTCCAAAGACTGACCGAGATTCCTCATTGTTAATCAAGTGTAAATGAATTTCATTAAATGTATAATAAATTCACTACCATTATAGTTGTAATCTTTGTTCTCATCTTCTCTGAAATTAATGAACAAATGTTTAAGAAATTTATTTCATCATGGGAAGATAATTGCACTTGAGGATATATTTTGTAGAATTTTGTTAGGTAATATTACAAAGTAAAGCATATGATACTGCTAAACACAGTACACCTTATATATTTAGCATACTCATTAAAATAAGGATTAAATTTAAGTAGATTTCTTTATGAAATGTGGCATACGAAATTATTTTTGCGATCGACCTTATTTTAGTGATGAATTACGATGTCTAATTTCAAAGTAACTTTTTTTTATTGAAAGGAATGATAGAGCTAAAATGTTTTATAACAGCCCTGTTCGACATAGCAGTTAGCGGTGTCAATTGTCATGTTATTATGTCCAAGTCCAGGCAAAGAAGGCATGGATGTTTTTAAGTGAGTGTCTTTGCGGCATGGAGGTACTTAAAATGTTGTAAAACTGTGAGTTTTCCCGAGAGGTTTTTGGTAATCATTCTCTGGAATGTTGAGCATTAAATTCGGGATGGAGCTGCGAAATCGCTTATAGTCATGCATGTCGTTGACAAGGGGCTTATAGTTATGCATGTCGTTGGCAAATGGGCGTATAGTCACCTATAAGATGACTATAAGCCCATTGCCAACGAGGTGACTATAAGCCCCTTGCCAACGACATGCACAAGCCTTTTTCTCTTGACCGCAATGAGCTTTGAATTTGATTTTGACTATATTCAGAGCTGGATGATGAGTCATATCACAATAAGAAATTTTCAAAGAAGTTTTGCTGTTTATATTTCTGCCCTAATAATTAAAAAACAAATATTTGTGATCGACATTGGTTTTGTTTTTCAATATATTATCCATGAAGACAGATATACTTTTGCATGTGTATGAACCAATTTTCATAACGATTGATGTAACTCCAAAACATGGGCTTTGAATGCATCATCCGCTTCTTCGGGTGTCGCAAATCGCCGATCACGTAATTTATTTTTGATGAGCGGGAATTAAACAACAAGGTCATTCGATGCCAAATCAGGGCTGTACGGCGGATGATCCACCAATTCGATGTTATGTTTTGGCTCGTCAAAAATTCCTTTGCTTGAGCCGATGTGTGACAGCTCACATTGTCATGATGAAAATGATTCGCCTCTTATGCTTCTTGTCGAGTTTCTCCCATAACTTCTGGCAAACAAATGGTCGTGTACCAATCGGGATTGACCGTCCTGCGTTGCTGTAACGCCACTGTCGGCACGTGGCCGGTAATGCCGAAGAAACGGGCAACTATTTCCTTCGATGTGTTATTTTCGTTAACAACTTTTGTTGGTTTTGGCTCGTCTTGCAAGACCCATACAGTCGATTGCTGCTCATATGCATGAATCCATGACTCGTCACTTGTTTAGATGTTATACACAGTCTTTTATGCACCTACAGCGTATTGTTCCAACATTTCCTTGCACTAATCAACAAGAGCTTTCTTTTGAGCATTTGACAGATTATGAGGAATCCAAGAGGAACAGATATTTTTACAGCCAAATGTTCATGTAATATCTTATTGATGCTTGTCATACTAATTCCCAGAGATGGTATTTAGAACTACGAAAGAAGAACATTTTGAATTTACATGTATCAAAGTTCACGCTGGTCCTTATGGTAATGAGAGAGCAGATGCTCTAGCCCTGGGGGTTGGGACCGAAAAGGTTTCTATTCAAGATTCGAGAAGGAATACATGTGTTATAATAGAAGACAATGTTATAAAAGACTGGAAAAACTGTTGAATATCTCTGAAAGAAGCAAAAATTATCCAAGTTGTTTACAAATTAGAGAAAAAAATGAGAATTTTAGGAGCTGTAGATGTCAATCAAATTCTCACTGCGCCTGAAAGGTTTCCTACTTACTTACAAAGGTTTCACCTCCAAGGAAATGATATATGTAAAGTTTGTAATAAATTCGGCGATTCAAAGGACTTCGTCGAGGACTGTTGCTTGTAAAGAAGTGTGACAGGGAAATATAAATTTACAAAATTTGAAGATTTATTTAATAACTATAAATTGTTCGTAAAATTTCCTAGAGATACTATGCAAATTGTGAATAACAATTAGAAAAATATTGGTATCGGGAAGTAACAAAGCAGAAAATCGTATTGAAAACAGATATGATTGAAGTAAACTTATTTATTTAAGATGAATTTGAATAATATAAATAAAATTTGAATAATAATAACTGAAAGTAAAACTTATAAAGATTTAAAATTTAGGAAAAAACACAGAAATGCAAACGATATATTTATATAATCATTTCAAAGAGAGCGATTGGAATGTACGTATCTGCTTTACGTGTTATGAAGTTTTTTTATAGCCCGTTCTTTCTTTTGAGTTTCTTATGTTTGTTTTGTACGACTGTAAGATCTGAAATTATTACCAGATGTTTTTAAGACTGTTATATTACGTTTTTAACCATTTATTTTGTTATGTTTCTTTATTTAACGTTCGTTTATTGTCGGATTGGCCTGTCCTGTTTGTTATGTGGAGCTTAGAACCCCTGTTTGTTATGTGGAGCTTAGCCCAGTGCTTAGAACTAATTAATTACTGATTATATCGCGTGATATCATGAACATTTGTACGAAAATCTCTGAGGAAAATTCCAGAATTCTGATATATTTCTTTAGATCAGAATAAATTTTATTAACGTATTATCGGACTTGTGCATTCAATATACAGGGTGTTTATAAAGTCCCGGACCCATTTTGATGTTTAATAACTCATAAAATAATGAAGATATAAACAAACTTATGGCATTCATTGATGGAATAACTTATATATTTTCCTTTTCAGGTTCGAATATCTTTACTTTTGTAAATATCTTCTACGCGTGTGGTTAATTTCAGATAATTCCATTTTCCAGTCTAAATATATGCACTTTTCTAAATATCGCCTGCTTATTAATTGCATTTTTCTCTCTTTTCCCTTGGGGATTGTAATCCCCAAAGGAAAGATCCTCTTTGACTCTTTGGGGATTTGTAAGTTTACAGGAGGAGAATGTCGAACATGGATGATCTAAAAGCCAGAATGACAACCGCAACAGCCTCCGTGGATGCCGACATGCTTGCGGGTACCTGGCTTGAAATTGAATATCGGCTTGATATTCTCCGTGCGACGAAGGGGGTACACGTGGTAGTCCATTGACAAGGGGCATTATGAAACTTTTTGAGTCTATCTAACCATTTATGTTATTAATTTTAATCTATCTTTATTATTTTATGAGTTCTTAAACATCAAAATGGGCCCGGGACTTTATAAACACCCTGTATTACAAACCCATACGCACGCAACAATATTGTTACATACTCAACGTTGAAATAAGGGCATGTTGTAATTAATTCGTGCTTAGTGTGGAAAATCTGGACTTCGACTAATAATCTGGTCAGAACATTCTTTCCTTTGGGTTAGTGTTTTATGTTTACAATTATAATTTTTCTAATTACATACGCTAAGAAAAAGTAAACATATAAATATGTGCAAATTATTAAGAATAATTATCATATTAGTTGAATTAGTTCAGTTTTTAGCCCAAAGGGCGTTAACCCAGAGGGGCTATTAATTTCGTTTTGGCACTTTGCGTTGGTTCACTATAAATGTCGGTTCACTTATAAAATTGTTGGCACCAAATATTAGAGTCCCGTGTAATATTTAAAGAAATTAAATGATGAAGAATCTGCATAATGTAGGTATGTGTCTCGCATTGTGATAAATCAACGGTACCTAGAGCCATCAAATTTCGAATAACATACATTTCCACCCGAATATGGGCATCTGGAAACCCAAATTTGGAACTTTTTTTAATATCCATTTCATATTTTGTAAAGCTTTAACGAATTTTTGTCTTACAAAATCAACGATTTCAAACCAAGCAAAAGCAACACTGTACGGAAAAAACGCCATTTTTATCTCTAGCGCTCGAGACTGTGTATCGGAAACACTAAAGCTATGCTCATTTTAAAATTATTTTGCGATATTGCTTTTGAACTGAATTTTATGGTATAAGTGCGAAGAACATGATATTTAATAAGTAAAGGTAACACGCAAAATGTTAATAAATTGCCCCTTTGTACGTGTTAAAATCTGATATCTTTCAGAATGTTTTTTTTCATTTATTCAGCGTTTGTTTCTTCTCCTCCTTCCATTACATTTGCCAGGAGTTTTATTTCTCGCAACTGTTTCCTTCAAAACCACTTCCTTTTCCTTACCAGTGGACTGCCTGGATCCCGACTGCTCAGACCACGGCGTCTGCGTATCTGGTTTATGCATCTGCCGTAAAGGTTGGAAAGGGAACGACTGCAGTGACCCGGACACGGATGCCCTGCGATGTTTGCCGGACTGTTCAGGACACGGGCAATTTGATCTGGAACTCCAGAAATGCATTTGCGACGAACAGTGGACCGGATCTGATTGCTCTCAAGGTAAGATCTCTTGAAGAGACTTTCTTAACTCCAATGCTTGTGCCCATTCAAGTCACTGGTAATTAATTCGCCTGGCGGTATTTGTGAAATGTGATCTGTGTTAATCTTTGCAGGAAGTGACAGGATTGGCATGTTTTGTAGTGGACGGCATTTGGCTGAATTGTTGGCCACCAGAATGTTTGATTCTTTAGTGTAAACGTGGTAATGAATACTATATGGGAAGCTGAGAAAGAATGGCATTATAACAAAAACTGAGCGTAGGAAAAATAACGTTGATTGGGTTGAATTTTATTCCGCGATTTATTTCAATATCTTTTTCTCGTCACAGTATTTCCGTAGTGTGGAATGTTACGCAAATTTAATGGCATAAGGAATATTTTCAGAAGTTATCCGTTCGAAAGAATCCTCAAATTAATTTCAGAGTTCAGATGTTATAATGTACACTGCGCCAAAAAAACATGGGACAGTTCTATATCTCCCGTTCTAGTGGGCCGATTGACGAAATTCAAATTGCGTTTTTTATGTCTCGAAAGCGCGACATAGGATCTATATTAGATTCATATATAGCACCATTCTAAGTACTGTGACAGAAAATCGATCGTTTTCTGGAATTATATCTCGGCTTTTTCCATATTTCCGTACTACGACACAAATTATGCCTAAATATTAAATTTAGTAAAATTCGGTGCGAAATTTACGGAGAAATTTAAACATTTATCTTGGCGCATTTTTTTAGTTTGCGCCAAGATAAATTTTAATAATAAATGAATTATTTACTACCGTGACTAATTTACGTGGCGAACTTCTTAATTTATAGCAACCTGATTTTCCTTTCCATTTCTGGTATTGCAGACGAAAGGAAAAAAAGTCATCGTTCATACTTTCAAATGATTTTAACAAAGTGCGTAAACCACATTTGGCGATATTATCGCTCAAAACAAGATGCCAAATTTCAAAACGAGGCAATATGTCATTTCAATTATATCTTAGAAAGTTTTGGATAAAAACTCTTAATTTTTTGCAGGTGCGCCTAAAAATACATCTCCTTTAAGACGGTGTTAAAACTCCTATAGGATATAGTACGAAAATTTGTGATCTAATTTTTTTAAAACCTACGCGTGCGATTTTTAAAACACTTGGCAGTTTAGCATAATTTGAGCCTTAGAATCGAAATATGGAAACAAATTGGCATGACATTTAAGAAAAAGCCCGATTTTGTTAAAAATAGTTACGTTAGAATAATGTTGTATATAAATCTAATACAATTTCTAAGTCGCGCTTTCGAGACATGAAAAACGTAATTTGAATTTCGTCAATCAGTCCAGCAGAATGGGAGGTACAGAAATGTCTCTTTTTTTTGGGGGGGGCAGTGTTTAGTAAATAGAAAGAGAGAGTCATACCTTTCCGAAAATTTACTAATCATTAGTGCAGGTAAATGTAATAGACCTAAGAGCAGTAACCAGCTACCTATATCTTTAATTTACATTGGCGTTTATTATATAGACATATTAAATGCCCCTATAAATTAAATTTTTAACATTGTTACTTAATAAAATGCTTTTATATAAGGTCAACATTTAATAGTTGAATACTGGCAAAGTGATTTTAGTACTTTCATGGTTTGCTACTAGTATCTTGAAAATTCGGGGCATTTTTTTTATTTATTGCTCATGTCGTACGTTTAGTTGCAGCTGAAATAGATGGTGATTTTAAATCGCTGAAAGAGCTTCTACTGAAATAAGGGGCCCACCATCGGCCGAGCGGTAAATTCGCGGAACACTGGTAGTTCGGACCTGCGGTCTGTTCCAGGCGAACGGGCTGGCTGAATGGGCGTTTTTGTCGCGTGTAACATGTATACGAGCTAATTCCCTTAGAACGTCGTCCATGAAGACATCCCTTCCCTTCGGCTGATAGCTGTCGAGTGCTTTGCCGTAATGAAATCAAATGAACCTTCTACAGCATCTCAGTCAATATTATTTTTCTTACACTGAAAGAATGCGATACTTATGTAGCTTAAGACGAGAGTACCACCAGATGTAAGGATCAGATTACTGTAAGGATCGCCAGATGTTAATTCTCTTGTATTTGCATTTCATACGGGAAGGCTATAGCTTCACCTTATTTTATCGAGAAATCTACGTTTTCAAAGATTCTATATGTTTTAAATACATTTGTATGAAAAATATCCTTAGCCAGTTATAGTTATCTCTCTCTCTCTCTATATATATATATATATAAAGAAGAACGTCTGTATGTTTCTTCTCTAATAACTAGTATAGTTATCGTCACCAAACTTCCTACAATTCTTTTCTGTGTCCTGGAAGAGGTCGACATCTAAGTTTTTCTAAAAGTAAGTAGCTAAAATCAGTGATATTATTTAAAAACTCAGAAAACTACAGGATACAAATATTAATAAAAGACCACAACACCAATCAATATATTCAAAGTCCTATTATTTTGATTCTTCTCTAGATGGGTTTATCTAAATTCACTAAAAATAAGAGCTTATCGGAGAACAGAAAGAGAGCTTTGATAACCGTTATAATCATCACAAAAATAAGAATCGGAAAAAACGAAGGAAATGCATTTTTCCAAATTCTATTTTCTGGAAGCGAGATTGGAATGCGCTCCACAGATCCATCATCTAAAAAGCCATTTCATTATTAGCTTGAAGAAAAAGCCGCGTTATCGGCAGGATCCGTCAAGATTAAATAACTTTTAAAACACGCTTGTTGCAAAAATATCTAAACAGCCAAGCTGGAAGTCGCCATTTTAGACCATATTCTAATGAAATACTCAGATGCAATATTTTCTGTAATTATACGATTGACTGTAACTTTAAACTGCGTAATATATTAGAAGAATTTTGAATTTTAAATATGGCTTTTAAGAAAAAGACTAAACAGTTGTGCACTGAAGTACACAATATAAGGGAATATAAAAGTTTTTTATCGTTTACAAACTAGATCTATATGTATAAAGAAGAAAGTCTGTTCGTTTTTCCTCTAATAACTCAGTCATTACTATAGCTATCGCCACTAAACTTTCGACAGTTCTTTTCTGGTTCCTGGAAGAGGTCGATGTCCAGTTTTTTCAAAAAAAAATAACTAAAATCAGAGAAATTAATTATAAAAACTCGGAAAATGATTTTGCCGAGTGGCAACAGTGGCTCAAGCTGGAGATGAAAATCTGCTTTATTTAGAGAAGCGTTGCCATTGCTCGGTTTCAAATCGTAGAGTTTGTTAATAAAAAATTTCTAAGTTTTACAACGAAATAAAAATAGCATTTCAAACATTAAATATGTTATTCACAATTCCAAAAATTCACTGGGCAGCCATTTCGACTGTTTCCATCTTCGTAAGACTTTAGTCAGTTGAGATATTCATTAAAAACTCTTTAAATGCTAATTTTCGCTCTCATTTCAGAGTGGCAACAGTCTCGCGAGTTGGAGACAAAAATGCTTTAATTCAAAGCTGCTGCTGTTGCTCGCTTTCAAGTCGCAGAGTTTGATTATTAAAACATTTATAAGTTTTGCCAAACCTATACGTATAAAGAAGAATGTTTGTTTGTTCGCATTTTTGATTTCTGATCGATTATGATACATGTTTTGCCATATTTAATCGACTAAATTTGAATATAATTGACATATCAGTTGGAACTTGAGCTTTTACGACCAATTGATTAGAAAGAGGGTGATTAAAAACTGGGTGCCATTGTTGCTGATATAATTAGCTTATTTTTCTATCGAAAATTTTTATGTGGGTTCCGCATCGCATGAGACTGAACATTGTATGACTATGATCGTATTTTTGCATCGTTATTAGAGAAGGATTACAGCTGTATCGTTCTCTCTGTTGTTAGATGCATTACTCTCAATCTAAATGAACTCTCATCGGATACTTATGCTAGTAAATAAGTAATAGTTAAAGATTTCGGAGCAAGTAATGAAAACAATTTGCTGGGTCCTCACGGGGATTCTTATCGTTGATCATCTTACGCTTGCTAGCTGGATATACTAACTCATTACATTACGTGAGCATTCTTGGGGAAAAGCAGTAATTTATTTATATTCTCCCCCTCTTAAAGAGCGACGGGGAGAACCATGAGATCCGTTTGAGCAAATCCAAGAAATGAATCATTCTCCATTCGGCAACTTGGTCGCCATTGTAGAAACTATTAGGATTTTTGGAATCAGTACTTTGGAACATAGAAAATTTGTGTTCTCGTGGACATTCGAATCTTCTGGTAACAATTCTTCCATCTGAAACATCCATCTGACTATGGCAACCATTTACACTACAGTCTCCCTTTATCTTTGAGGATGAGGGATTCGAATTTTAAAGTAAAATCATATTAAACGTTTAAAATCAATAATTTGGAAAAATTAGTTTTACTGATGTCCAGCAGGAAGCGAAGGAATCGTGCTGCAATTTTGTTACACCTTGTATCGCCAACATCATTTTTACATGGCCCAATGCGCCAAATTTCGAATATTTTGGAAAGAATATATCATTCCATATTTATAGTTTGTTTGAATTGACTCTTGAAGGAATCTTCTCCCTTTCATTTGTTGAAAGGATTTGAAAAAAATGTAGACAATTTTAATTGATATTCCAATACCATTTATGAAATTACATTGAGAACATGAACTTCAATATTTTACAGTTTTAATTAGATTCCTTATTTACTAAATTTCTTCAGTACTGCTTTATTTAATTAAGTGTAATTTTAAACTCCTTTTTTTTCTTAAAATAATAATCAAATTTTACTTTAGTTTTTTTTAATATAAAGTTTTTTCTTCTTCTGCGTTATTTTTATCAAAAGGAATTGAGATTCGGATTCAAGAAAATCCAAGATTTGTCCATTGATAGCTTAACTGTTTTAATATATATAAAACCTCTCCTTCATACTGTAGAGACTGTTGAGAAATTTTTAAGCTTTATTTTGTGGAATTTCACCCTTTTATCTAACAGCTAAATGTGCAGAACCTAATGAATAGCTAAGTGAGTATTCGCTTTACTTCAGTAACAGAGACAAAACTCGAGAATGGTTAATTACCCTTTATTGCTCCAAATGAGACTTAACGGTTTCGCCCCTTTGTCAGGGCTTACAGCAAAGCCTTCACTGGGCTTGAACTCAAAATAATAAGAACTAAGACTTAACTGATGCTTAATTAAAGCGATATAGCCGAAGCTTTCAAAATTCTTTAAGTAGTTGGCCCCCTAAATATCGAATAAGCTAGCGGAGCTATCAAGGGCCCGTAAAACGGCTGAGCGTAGTAACAGCTTAGCCAAAAGGCAAACGCGCCGTAGTCAGAAACTCTGAGGCTCTCTATTGATGTCAGCCCCCCCCGGGGTTGACATAGAGAACTCTGAGAAGCTACTGACTAGGATGTGTACCTAGGCAGTCTCGGCCACGGGGGTATACAAATTACGAACCTAATGGTTCTGGGGGCTCCGAAAAGATTGCTTATTGGCCGGCCCGGGGTCCGGCATGTCTTAGAGCAGGGTGGCACTAGTAGCTGGAGGTAGCGCCCTAGGTATGCTGGGTAATGGCCCTCTGCCACGGGCTAGCCTCAGTGACTGGTAGGTAGCAAGTAAGGATTAGTGACGCCCCAAATTTGGTGCGTTGCCCCGACCTCTCCAAGGTTCTGGGAAAGGGGTTGAACCTCGGCTCCGGTTCCGCGGGGGAGGGGAAGGGCCCGTAGTGAGGTTCAGTCCGCGGAAGGGGGAATGCTGAAATCTTATCTTATCGATGTCAGTGGAACTTCCTAATAATAATACTCATTTGTAAATACTACTCATTTGCATTAAACGCTATTCGAAAAACACATTCTGGTAGGAAATTGTAAGCTGAAATGAGGAGGAACAGGAAAGTAACTTTAACTAAAAATAACTGTTAAAAACTTACGATAAAACTTACATCTTCATGAAACATTGTAGTAAAGACGTATACGTCTAAGGTCAACATTTGAGCAAATAGGATTTGCATTCAATTTTCTCAAACATCCAATAAATGGTGTATGAACAGAAGTAAAAATTCAACAATAAATTCTTTCTTTTTTCCTTATAACGCCAATAAATCACGATCACATAAAACATCTTTCCTGTAAAAATTATCTTAATTCTCAACTGACTGCAAATACCTCTTTCCAAAACGTGTAAAAATATGGAGAATTCAATGTGGAAACGTATTTCGACGCATCGAATTTAACTACTTGCGGCAGCAGTTCCGTCTGCAAATACACAACCGAACAACGAGTGTTTAGCGGGGAAAAAAATCAGTATTTGCAGAGGTCTGATAAATAATACGGCTTATTTCTGAATGTAGGTTTTATTGCTTTTGTTTTATGCTCTTCGTTGAAGCTTGTGTTTAATTGCTTCGGTCATTAGCGGGACCTGAAGCAAAAAAGAAAAGTGTGAATTACCATCGAAATTTACTACACATGGCTGCGCCATGAGTAATTTTTCAAACTATGGTCAATATTTTAACTAGAATTGTAGTTTTTGTTTTGGAGTGAAACATAATGAGCTCGCTTTATTTTCGTTGATTGATTGACATAAACTGGGAACTTATTGCTCACAATGTATCACACATTGCGTAATATTTGGGTTGAGCTGTCATGAAACAATGGAAAAAATCTTTAGTGAGATCTCTTTTGCTACTGATTTCGTTGAAGTTTTTGAATTTCCTGCTCCTTTATTAACTAATTTTCCGACTTTTATGTTTAATCAAACTTTTATCATTTATGTTGAATGTTTTCTGCACCCCTGCTTTCAACCAGCTCTACCAGAAACCCAGATAAAGTGAGTAAATAGAAATAATGTAAACTGAAGATAAGAACTTCAGTTACAGCTTTTTAGTTCTCAGATTCTTCTTCGTGTTAGAGCCTGACTGTTGGCGAATTCGGGCTTTCTACTTTCTTGCAGTTACGTTAGAAAATGTATTAGCATAAGACTCAGGTGGTTTTTAGTCTTTAATTTAATATTTGTTTCATAAATAATTGAAATACTGTTACTGTAGCTCAAGAAGTACACATGTTAAATTTCTAATGTTAATACTTTAGCTCCTTAACTTCAAGCCGAAATAATAGTAATTATCTGAGTTGATTTCTACTATTGTTGTAATCACTTCAGGCCATTGAATTCTAGGTTAAAAATGGGACTAGATTTCTAGGAAGCATGATAATCTCGGAAGATTATCATACTTCCTAGAATGCATGATCTACTATCCTAGATTGTTTCCGAGTATGGCAGTCTAGGAAGATTATCCAATGTTAAAAGTAAGTACACAAGGATTGAATAAAAGGTATTGGCGAAACACCGATAGTTATGAAATGTTCTGAAAAGATTTTATTACCATTACACTTGTTGGGACATTAGGATTTTTTGAAACCGAAGACATGAAAAATAAGCAAAGCCCACGCCGGGACTCAAACCTCGGACCTCTCGAATACGCGCCGAGTGTGCTCACCATTACACCACGAAGGCATGCTAATAAAGCGAAAGGAATACCTTATATACTTCCCCTTTTAAAGGGCGACTGGGGATTATGAGACCCAATCGCAAATCCTGTTGATGGAGAAACATTATTCACCACCTTTTTCTTAGTTCAGCTGCCAATGTAGAGACATTAGAATTTTTTGAAGCAGAAGACATGAAAAATGAGCAATGTCCTCGCCGGGACCCGAACCTAGGACCTCTCGAATACTCGCCGAGTGTGTTAACCATTACACCATGAAGGCATGCTAAGAAGGCGGGAGAAATACCTTATACACTCACAGTCTCTCAATATGATCAGCACGTCTAGTTCTACTGAAGTACCACAGCGACCGCTTCAGGACACGCGTGACTTTCTTTTTAGTATTGGGATGGATCATTCACTATGGTTGCTTTATTTTGAAGAACACATGATAGCGATGCGGACTTGTACTGGGTGAATGTGGTGCGTGTTCCTGTACTTTCCACTGCTGCCATCACACATCTGTGACACGCACATCGTTTAGAAGGATGCGTTCATACATTAAGCTATTATCTGTTTACAGCGCTCTGGAGAAAGCTACACCTGTTGGTGATGAAACCATATTCAACTTTTTTACTCTTAGGAAAGTATTTGAGAAACATTCGATTGGCTTTTAAATGTACCGGAAAAATGCCTGAAGAGAACACCAAATATTAAATTAAAAAACTGCACAGAATTTTACTCCTGCAGAACAATTTTATAAAAAAAACACAAATTTCAATAAGAATGTATTATATATATAAAAAAATTTACAATGAAATAAGCGATATCCTTTAATGCAAATATTAATTATCCTAATAAATAAATTAACCAACTTCCTGTTGCCAACTCTTAAGAATTAAAATGGTATAAAGAAAGCTAAGAACTTTGTTTCCCAAAACAAATCAAGCAAAACGTATCATTGTCTTAAAAACAATGAAATAAGTAATAAATAACCTGAAAGAAACACAAAACAAATTCTAAAAAGGAAATTACAATTAGTAATATTTTATCTCATATTTTCAAGAGAAAACAGTCAGCAGTCCAGAATACAAAGCATAGAAAGTCTGTGGATTTGGTCGCCAATAACTCAATCACTACTATAGCTATTGCCACCACAATTTTTACAATTCTTTTCTGGATTCTGGAAAAGATCAACGTCCACTCTTTTCCACAAAAAATAGCTAAAATCAGGGATGCTAATTAAAAACTCTAATTTTCGCCCTCATTTTTCCGAGTAGCAACAGTGTTGACATCAGCAACAATGGCTGCGTGCCATTGCTGCTGATACGACACTTTTCCTATAGCCCATTATGCCACAAAATCATTTTATCCAAAAACATAAAATAAAAAAAAACTCATTCGAATTTTTGAAAAATCGCTTTGAGTTGTAATGGCTCTTTTCTAGATGCACCTATGTATCAAATTTCGTAGTCCTCAGTGTATTAGTTTATCCGCAAGACGAACGAAAGACACACATACAGACTGACAGACTCTTCCTTTTATTATGTGTAGAGATAAACTCTTCGTTATTGCAGCAACAATGGAACTATGAAACTGCTGAATAGAAACGCTATGCAAATGGCAGATAATTAGTTAACAATCTTGCTACCATTCAGAAGTTTTAAATTATTCTTAACAGTTTTACTAGTTAACTTAATTCCTTTGATAAAGAGTGTAATAAATCACTTTCAAAAATAGCTTAAATACGCGTCATATTTAGTAGGATTCATGGATTTTTAATGCACATATTTTGCTTTTTTTGTTCTGCTCCAGTGACGAAAAAGCAAATTTATGATGAGGCTGAACTAAGCATTTTATGTAGAGAATTTATTTCAGGTATATTTTCTTTAAAACAAGCAGATGTTTGATAACATGAAGGATGTAATTTTTAAGAGCATTTGATTTCATTCTTGTGTAATATACAGCAATTTTTAAAACTTTTTATCAAAGTAAAGAATCCTCGCTGACGTTAGGCTATTCCGAATCTTACAGTCTGTGCAATTTTCTGGCATTTGTACATCAAACATTATTTATATCATAGGCAAGAAATTCTTTGCAATTCAAACTTCATGAAAATGAATACGAGCATATCGCAGTTTCTGACCGAAGGCTAAGACTATTTTGCATTTAAATAATTAATTGATTCGATTTTAAATCAAAGACTGTCTTCGCTTAAGAAGGTGGCTCTACTATAGCGTCGACCAAGCGGTAGATAGCTCCGAATAATACACTCATGTTAATTTAAGGATAACGCAGAATCACACAGAAATCGAACCATTAAAGTTCAATTTAACCTGTAGAATTATTGCACACATCTTTAAGAATAATTTTCAAATTACATTAAGGCACCAGATGACGCCAATAGTACGTCACAATGACGAGAGTGTAAGACAAGTGTATATACGGAATGGTAGCAAAGAAGTTAAATTGCTCGCAAGCCTTCTGTAAGTCGCTCAATGCCACAACTGAATAGTTACAACACAGAATACGTATGTGCAATTTTTTTACGTTGTGGAGTTCTCGGCCGCCTGGAATGTGGACCTACTCAGATAGAAGTATCCGAGAAACTTGGAATAGTCAATGTGTCATCTCTGTACTTTAGGAATGATTCCAAAATGATAGAAATGTCACTAGACATTAGAGTATAGTTCCCCCGCGAGTTACAAAGCCGAATGACGACCGGTTTTGGCAGTTACTGCCAAAAGAAGCAGACTGAGCAGGGCATCAGATATGTCTCATTAGCTATCTTCAGCCACGGTTACGACAGTTTTAAGGCAAACCGTGTACAGACGCTTTGGACAGATTGAACTATACACTCGCAGGGCTTTCAGATGTGTTCCGCTCACGGCAATTTACTGTCGCCAGCCGTTAAGCCTGAAATAGAGAACATGCAATGTGGACATCGTCACAGTGGGCTTGTGTGATGTTTTCCGAAAGATCCAAGGTTAGCTTGCAGTTAGATTTACTTCGGATTTCCATATAGAGAAATCGAAATACCCGCTACCATCAAAACAGCATCACTGAACGACACAATTACGGTGGTGCAGGATTGCTCGTTTGGGGTGAAATTATACTGGGCTCAAGAACAGATCTGAACATACAATGCATGTTCAGATCGGAACCATGTCAGGCCAGATTTATCGAAACATCGTTCTGTAACAACTTGTACGTTTGTTTAGGGGTGCCATGGACGCAGACTTTGTGTTCATGGATGGCAGCGCTCGTCCTCACCGTGAAAACGTTGCAAAGTAACACCTTCAATCTAAGCATGTTACCCGTATGGAATGGCAAGCGTACTCACCTGACTTGAATCCGATACAAAATGTGTGGGACGTGCTTGGCCAACGAATTGCAGCTCGTTAAGCACTTCCTACATGTGTACCGGAACTTCGGAGAGCATTGCTTTCTGAGTGGATTAATCGTTCACAAGATCAGCTCGATAATTTGATACTCAGCATACCTAGGCATTGTACGGACTGTATTTCATTGTTTGGGAGACATACAATGTATTAACCACTATAGCAACCATCTAATGTTAAGTTTTTGTAAGGAACATATTTTTGTAATTGCTCCGCGGGAGCAAAATTCGTGGTTTTTATGAATAGTATCATACATACATCATCTTTTTTGTTCTTCATCTTTTGTTTAATAAATAGGTTTTATGAATAAGTCAGGCTTGTTTTGTTTCTGAACCTTTATTTGGATGAGCTGGCATTATCCTTAATTTATGGACGTGAGTGTATTTACTTTTCTAAAAAAATTGGAACAAATTCTCCTTTGATTTTGGTTTTAACCGTGACCAGATTAGTTTCAATTTTCACAAATCTCGCAACGACGGCTCATCATAATGAACATGTTGTATCATCTCAGTTTCTGACCGATGGCTTGAAACTGATGTTCATAAAGGTGTTAGCTCCTTCATCCTGAGTGGTAATCAATGTTTATATGCCCTTCCTGCAATTAAACGAAACTTTGAAATCCCTATATCAGGCACATGGAGGTACTCCACGATCAGGCAGAGGAGGATGCGCAGCTGACCCGGTCCCAAGACAGTCTAAATCGATCATAGCTGCTCACTATAAATCACTTGCGTCCAGAGATCCGGACACCATTCCGGATTCTAAGCATAACCCCCACCTACTTGCCGAGCCGAGGGGTCACTACTCCCTGTTCTCGGATTTTGGTGAGGGGCGTGAGCTGATCACCTGGAGGTATGACTGATCGTCAGTACTACACGCGGGCAGCACATCAGGAAACCATCACCTAGCAAACTCGATGCCGTTCCCACACCGAGCTATAGAACCATCTGTTCTTCCTCTTATACAAACCACCTAACTGGAAGAATGGTTTTACCCAATGTATCTTCCACCGGTGGCGGAACCGCCAAGTTCAATGATTATATACCCCCGTGGCCGATAATGACTAGGTACAGATCCTAGACAGTAGCTTCAGAGAGTTCTCTGCGTCGACCCCCAGGGGGGAATCCTGGGTGATAAAATGATCGTAGCGAAATCTTTGATTTACGTGCTAACACTGGCTAGCTTGCATAAAGCTGTTGTTAATTTTCTCCTGCAGCACAGTTGCAAAGGCGTCAAAATGTCTATCAAATTACATAATACAAGAATACATCTTACATATTCCGCTGACATGTCTCCAGTAGACTGACGGATTACTTATTCCCTCATTCGAAA
>KK119277.1:378703-420269 GCA_000611955.2 Stegodyphus mimosarum | reverse complement strand
ATTGTTTCATTGAAATATTGTACCTAAATTAACAAAGGATATTTTTAAAAAACTGCTTTCAACAGCTGTAGCAAAGTTAACAACTACATGTAGTATCTGGAAGTAACCATTTTAAAGGAAATTAAGAATACATCATTTTACTACCAATGCTTTTTAAATTAAAGAATATCCTCAGTGTAATATTTACGTTTAAATCTTTATCTTATTCCGCATGTTCTCAGTTGAAATATACTAGATTTTTTACGGTAATTCAGTTTTACCTCATGAGTGCAGCTCAAAACCCAAATTATCCAAAATTTAAAAAATTAGATATGAATTTAAGGACATATAAGGACACAAGGCTGTATACAAAATTCCTCTTTTTATATTTAACATGAAATGGATAACGCATTTCGTTTAAAATTTCGCATTTGAAAGTAACTGCACTGAAATGTCCATACGTGGCAGAATTTTAATGTAGCTTTCCACTAAACTAACTTATATTACAGTGACTGCTATGACGTCAACTGGAGTCACTGTAACTTACATTACAGTGACTCCTAACCTAAGTTTACAGCACACTTGGGATGCTACAAAAACTAACTCACCGAGCTCAGCCAAACCTTCACAGCTCTGACAGCGATTTCCAGAGACAAGGCAGCAAATTCACGGAACAAGCTCCAATAGTCTCACGGTTAGATTGCATCTTATTTGTAAACCACAACGCTTGTCAATCATTTGCATAAAGCTCCAATCTGAGCAAGTACGATAACAAGCCAAGCAGCATAGGAAAATTACTAATTACTAATAAATTTTAATTACGATTATCACAGAATTAGCAAGTTTAAATATACCGTATATAGCCGCGTATAAGTCGAGATATTTTGGACAAAAAAAACTTCAAAATGGGGGGGGGGTCGACTTATACGCAGGGCCATAAAAAATTAAAAGAATCGGAAGCTCAAAAATTTCTTTATATAATGCAGTTGTTTTCTTCCCGCACTCAGATTGGACGACTTATCAAATAAGTCACTTACTTGAAGTAATTTCATGACTTAAATTATGTGACGAACAAATCACAGAGTTTCATACTTTAACTAGAGTAAGTTTCGTTTACAAAGAGAGGCAACATTAAAAAGCCCGATATTTCATTAATTGCTCAGTGGGTTAAAGATGCTTGGAACGAAATACCCTCTGAAATGATTATAAAATCATTTAAAAAAATGTTGTATTAGCAACGAACTAGACGGCACGGAAGATGATGCTGTTTTTGAAAGTGAAAATGACGACGAAGGCTCTAGTAGTGATTGTAACAATACATAGTTCGAGACTGAAAATATGTATGATGACGAGCCAATGACGACAGAAGAGTTCTATGAAATGTTTGGCGAATCTGACCATGAATCGGACGTTGAAGGATTTTGATTTTGTTTATTTAAAAAGCTTTTTTTTATCGTATATTTACTTTTTTTTTCCTCAGATGGTTTTGAATAAATGTAGTACTTAAAAAAAATTTTCGAAGTTTCTCGATCGATTTCGGAAGTGGGGGGTCAACTTATACGGGGGTTTCGTTTTTTCTACGAATTTTTTATGTCGAAGTGGGGGGTCGCCTTATACGCGGTATCGACTTATACGCGGGTATATACGGTAGTAATAATAATAATAATAATGTTGCGGATTTTGTATTTAGTTAGCTATTTTTAGTAGAGTTAAAAATAAAATTGTTTTATATCAACATGCATTGCAGCACGAGACCTATGTTAAGAGAAAGCTACGCCGGAAAAGTAGAAGTACAGAAGAACGCGCACTTAACATATAATAAATAGCTATCTCGTGATTTATATTTAAACTGAATAAATGAAATTGACTACTGTGTTAGCTTTAAGCTTAATTTTACTCATTTGCTTTCCAGAAATCTCGAGAAAACAGAAATTACCGGAACTTTCTCGCGACCGATTAAAAAGTTTTAAAAAGCCGGAGAAAAACATCTCAGTTAAGTTTTTGTTTGTTTTGCGAGTTCAGATCGGATTAGCTTTCTCTTGGCATTGCGTTGTAACTTTTCTTTTAGTAGTATAAAAGATAACTACTGATTGTATCACGTCATTTTGTGATATTGTACGAATATCTCAGAGGAAACATCCAACGTTCGGTTACATTTCGTGTGATTAAGAATAAATTTTATTAACCTTTCATCGGACTTGTGCATTCAATCCATAACAAACCGTACGCACGCAACTATAATAATTTGAACGCGAAAACACGGATGTTTAACTATGTGTATCATCACTAAACATTTTCGGGAATCAGAAACAGAAGGAATAATCGAAAAATCATTTACATAATGATTTTCTTTCGTCGTCAAAAAAATTAGTCTGCTTTTTTATTCTGATCAGAAAACATGCAATTTAAAAAGAAAGGCATAGCACCTTAAAATTTCTTGGCTTTGTGTAGAAAGGCCATACAATTCTAAATACCTCCTACCTTTCATCCCCTTGTCCATTAATGGCTGGATCTCCCCCTTTCTCCATTACGAAACAATAGGCCATTACTATTCAAGACGATCGATCCACCCAGCCTCACTCCACTGACGGCATTTGACCACCCTTTGGAAGCGGGTCGCTTCAAGGTGAGTCCTAATCATTCCACGGATCGCAAGTTCCAATCCCCATTGAGCACTCACCGCAAAAAGAGTCGATTAAATTTGCCTAATGATGTGTTAATTTCTTTCTCTGTAATGAGAGGAATAGCCATCCTTTTAGTTATCACCAGATCCTTAATTATTAATTCTATTTTTGTATTTTACGTAAATTGCTTCGAAAGGGACCATTTTCTGTAAGAAAATCTTGTTAAATCTATTATGACCTGAGATACTAAGCATAATTTTAAAATTAAATCCTTCGAGTATTCTTTACATACGCATTTGTATGCCGCATGCTGTTTAAAGAGAAGGCTCACAGATTTCATGGAATAATTATACAGCGTTTTATTACTTCCTTGTACGAAGTAAAAAGGTACTATAATCGTGAAAAATTTTGGGTATCATATTTCAACGAAAATATCCATCTCGACCGCTATGAAACGCAACTTAACGATGTTTTTGCGTGACATCTGAACGTAAGGAGAGTATAGAGGACTCTTTTTTTTTCCCAAAGCAATTATAAAATTGATTTAAAATGGATTCTGAAGAGATATTTTGCTGGCGTCTGTGCGTACGTACGTATGTATACATGTATCTTGCATAATTCAAAAACGAGTAGTCTCAGAGAGTTAACATTTTGTATACAGGACTGCTATAACATGTAAATGTGCACTTCCTATTTTGGTAGTAATCGGCAGCACCAAAAGTATATACATGTATATATATATATATATGCACCGTGTTACTCGGCTCAGTGAGGTCAGTGTTTTATTCTTATACATTGGTTAATTGTGCATTTTTTCTTTCCAAATGATTGAATTACGTTGTTCTTATCTTCCGGTTAGAGTTTCTATGCCTTTGGTAAATCCGCATGCAAGATTTGTAGAATTATCAGCAATTTAAAAGTTATTTAAGTGCGGCTAAGCCTAATCATTTTTCCCATGGCACCATATTTGTTTACATTTGAGACTTAGGAGAATAGTGGATTTGTTACCTGTCTAGAGAAATTAAGCTTCGCAACAGCAAATATAACGATTTCTTTTATTATTGCGAATTAAATCATGCTTAATCCAGTCTGTAATTTATTCGAGGAAATAAGTGTTTAAGATTTACTTTTTTTTATTTTTAGAGTAATTTTTCATATAGATATTTTGAGTTTTGATGTATTTTTGCTTCGTTGCGAAATGAGAACTGAATTAAAGGAATGAGAAACAGTGAATCGTTCTGTGAGAAACTTTCTTTCTTTTTTTTTGTTTTGTTTAATTTCTTTTAAACATCTTTTTAGATTAATTATAGTATTTTCATATAATGTGTGGCAACGATTAGATAAGTCTTCAAATGGTATAATGTTTTGTGCATTCTGAGTTATAAAATGAATGAGATATAACGCTGTTAAGTGTACCTAGTGACAGAGTGTCAAGAAAAAATGCATATAATTTAATATTCCGTACAAGGAAGTCATGTGGTGTACACGTCAAATTTTTTATTTAAGTAATAAATGTTTCAATTTTATCAATGATTTTAAGTTTCACAGAATTTTTTTCTTAGTGTCTTTTCTGTCAATAGATGGCACTGGGGTTTTACTTACTACCATTTAGCTACTAACATTCTGAAGTTTCTTTCTGTTATTCTTATACATGCTTTCTTTTCGCCATTTTCTTTCTTGCAGCTGAAAAAAAGGTCTATTTAACCTTTTGAATTATAGCATTGCAATTAGTTTTATTGTTATACTTGGTTTAGTTATTATAAATTTCGTTCTTTGGCAAGTCTTTTCGCAATGTGCATAATTTACTGTATTTATTGAAACATGCATTAATTAACAGGGCATAAATTTACTGCTGGAATCAGGAACCTAGTTTCAAATTTTCTTTCTTTTTTCTGCGTATAAGCTTCCCATTTAAGAGGATACCGCTGTGAAAGATTTAGTATAAAAAGAAGGGAGCAAAAGAATTTCTCTTGAAACAAAATTGTTAGGTTAATATCCCACCTCATTTCATTCCCTTGTCCACATTTTGCTCATGTGCGTCTCCTAAATAACTATCACTTTTATTTAATCACAGCTTCATAATATCGTCTACATGACCTCTTGTAATAAGGAAGACTTTTCCAAATGCATTAGTTTAAATGCTGGAAAAATTTAAAATAAATTGAGAAGTTTAAATGTATTTTTCTGCGTCAACTATTCTTGAAGCCAAACAAGAAACAATTTCCGGAATTCGTAAAGAACTACCGTTTTGCGTTGAGCTAGAACAGATATAGTTCCATATAACAGAGGAGATTATAATTTATTCTATGACCGTTTTAAAAACTAAAGGCAGTTTTTATCTGACGTTCTTATGCTCTAATATCAGTAATTACAAATTATTGAGTTCCACCAAAGGGAAGGAAACCGACTCTATTTTCTGAGGCACCACGCCGTGAATTCGTATTCTCTGCTTTAATGTCCAAATGAAACCTGATGAGCTGTTAATCGGAAGCAACACTGGATTGGTCGAATGCCCTGCAGTTAAGATTTTTATTTGGAGGCATAATTTTTCCCCATTGGTGGGCAATTAGCTGACTGCATATAAGTATTCTGTACCGCGCCATGCGCGTAGGGAAAATTCCGTACTCGTGATTTGACACACTTTCGGATGACATCATTTTCTCTTGGTATAATGATGTTTAGACTGGATTCTTACGATTTTGTCGTTGAATAACGTGCATGAGCGACACGGAAGCGTGAGAATTATCGTTTATTTTCTTTCAAACGAAAACATTTAGCATCAGGGTGGCTTTAGATGGCTCCTGTTTCATGGAATAGTGAAATTATAAAATCTTTCTGTTAATATCAGGTGCTGTTAATATCAGACGCAATATTAAGCTCTTAGATTATATAAATAGTTGAGTTCTTGAATTTAGTGTGAAAACTAAAGCACAAATGTTCGATCCAAGTGTAAAGGCATTGTGGGCTAGTAAGTATGTTATTATTATTTTAGTTTTGTTGTAATCTGTATCTTTCACATTACAGAAAATATTTTTTTTTCAATTATTATGTTATTATGCCCGTGTAATTCTAATATGTTGCCTTAAGAAAAAAAAATGCATTCAGTACTGTCTCTGAATTTAATACACGTGTATAAGAAAAGCAACTTTCTTCTCTATCAAACACTATTTTTTGAAAAAAGGTACAAATGATGTTCTATATTAAAAAGTGGTCAGTATTCATAACGTAATATTATTCAATTTAAAATGCGTATCTCTATTTCTCTGTTCCAAATCTATATTAGTCTTACTTAAAAAATATATTTTATTCTTTCAGACTGATTATAAATGTTGTGAATTTATTGTGTACTATGATAGCTTCCAGCGTCGTTTTTGATATTTCCGAAAACTGGCTTGTATCATGTGTAGAGACATTAGGTTTATTTCGAAGTATCAGACATGAAAAATGAGCAACGCCTTCGCCGGGAATCGAACCACGGACCTCTCCGTTACGTGTCGAGCATGCAGACCACTACACCACGAAGGCATGCGAAGAAGGCGGGAGAAATACCTTATACATGTTTTCCCAGATTGCATCAGTAGGGAATGGATATATAATGGACAGGAAATAAGGAATTAAGTACCATAACACCTTTAACATGAAGGGTTTTTAATTAAGAATGCATTTATTAAAAAACCTGTTCACTAAATGTTAATACATATTACCGGAGTTAGCACAAGAAGAAATAATACTTTTTCTTTCTAGGAAAAAACGTTCCCACAATTTTTACATTAAATTTACAGCACTGTAATCTCATAGCAACAAAAACACAACGCACGTAATAATCTTTTCAGTACTGCTATCAAAATGTAAACCAACTGTATGGAAATATACCAAAGCAAAGACAAGACGTTTCTAAGCGTAGAGGAAATGATGTCATTGAAAGCCATTTCCAATCCCAGGGAGGGATTTGCCCCTATGTGTGTGGTGCGTACAGAATGCTTACATGCTAGCCGACTAAGGCTTGGCTACTACTAAGGCCGGAAGTGGTGGTCACTTTATTATGGAAGCACCTAACATGTGGGCCATCATTGCCTCATATGACAGAAATGGACAATTACAGCCACGCTTTCTTCGAGATTCGAACCCAGGTCCTTCTATCCACTGTACGTCTCGGCGGCATTTTTGGAGAGATATAAGGAATATATCCCGGATTCTTTATTTGGAGGGATGCAAAGAATTAATTTCATTCCTTCCATGAGTGTTCAGCATACCGAATCACTACTACAAGGATATTGATTTTGACTATGGGTAAAAGCATGACTTAATTTTTTTATTGCTTATCGTTTCAACCACCTGTATCCTTTAAAGAGTTTATACTTTCATAATATACACTGTACTTCATATTTGTTTTGAGATTTTATTTACTTTTTATCATCGTTTTTGTTAAGATTATAAATAAGATCCCCGTCAGTGTCCTAGAATCTAGCAAGAAAAGACTAAACAAAACAAAACAAATATATAACAAATATACGCATTATAGGGTATTAAAACACCTTTAGTGAATTACAATAGCTTTGCAAATCTTCGTAATCATCATTTAGAAACATTGAAAATTAAATTTATGCGATGTTACATCAGTTAAATATGCTATTAAAGAATAAATTAATATTTGAATTTTAAGGTGTGCGTTTATGGCTTTAAATCACCCAGATTCTTAAATAATACATTAGAATTTGAAATATAAATTAAAGTTATTATACTCCGTCAAATCGTCGCATTTTGAAAACTAGCCTTTTACCATACTACGTAGGATATAAATTAAAGCTCTCATGCTTCTGCAGTACCAAGACATAAAAGTTCCTTATATGATAAATGGCATGGTAATGTAATATAATCTAATGTAACGGCCCAAAGGTTTTGGAAACATTCCACTTATGTAATTTTTTACATGAAAGTTAAGCATCCTCTTAGCAATGAATTTCAAAATACATTCCATTTAATGGACTTTCCGCAATAATGATCCCCCAAAACATACAGTCAGTGAAAAGAAATAGCAAAAAATGTATAGTTATAAAATAGCACAATGATAAAAGCTAATGCTGTTATTCCAGAACTGGAAGGCTGCATTCAATGATTTTTAACTTTAGCGTATGCATTACTGTAATTTCCCTTCTTGCGTTTCTAAGATTCGAATACTAATGCTCTCTCTTTCTTGTATGATTTTTGTTGTGATCTCAAAAGCATAGAAGATGATGGGACATATTTAGTTACCTTTTTTGAATGTTTCGTTTAGGGTGTTTTTTAACAGACGGTCTACTTATTAATGAAGTGTAATGGATTTCTCTGCCAATACACTGTACGCGCAGAAAAAACCGTTTTACAGAACTGCATTCACCTAGAATAGCGTGTTAGAAACTTCTTCTAATTCTGTTTCCTTCCCTTTGGTGGAACTCAGTAATTTGGATTCATTGATATTAGAGCATAAGAATATGAGATAAAAAATTGCCTTTAGTTTTTAACAATAATTAGAAGCCAGATAAAAACAATTCTTAATTTATGCATTAGCTTGTAAGGAATAATCGCTGTCTTGTCGGCATGGTTTAGGGAAATCAGCTGCCACAGACTTGGGTCCGGATTGGAAACCGGAAGAAGACAGGGATGTTTATATATAGTACATTTCGTACATGAGTGCACTTCAAATATTGCTGAGCTGGAAGTCCACTAGAAAGGTTGGTAGTAGGGCTTTTTAGGACTACTGTTCCTTCTAATTCCCTTTACAGACATGACTGGAGTCCTGAGTAGGAACAGGGAACTTACTCAAAGTTATGTCCTGCGTGTGTAGGAAATATAACAAAGATAAGAAGGGTAAAATTTACCCTTTATTTCTCACACAGCGTACATCCGTTCCCTCACTTCGGGATAGAGAGACCAGCTCTTAGGTCTTAAAGTTAAAATATAAGAATTAAACTAACTTAACTAGATACCAACTAAACGCAGATGCTTTACAGAGAGTAGTAAAGCGAAGATTGGACTTTTAATACTACGTATGTAGTGAGTGAAATGCCAAAAAATCTACAATAGCGAGAAGTCTCTCTCTCCCTTTTGGGTAAAAGCCATGTCTTCAATACATATACGGTTTGCAACCTCGTTTACATAGGCAATTCTCTTTCGTGCTTATTGTGGCGGGAAATGGAAAATAAGACAGGATAGCAAAGTTTAAAAATAAAATAAACGTTAGTAAAACTTAAAATCGTTACAGGATAAGTGCCCCTCGTACATGCCCCCTGAGAAATTCTCTGTCAGAACTTGTTTTGCTGTTACTTATATGGGTTTCAAGGCCTGAACCAACAACAAGAGTAACAACTGTCTTTCACCAGGACAAAATTCGTTTACGTAATCTCGTGGTAGACTAAGATCAAGAGGATTAAAAAACCAATAAGGAATTATCGCGTACCCTCCTGCTTCCCTCGCTGGTAGTCGTTTATTGTACTGTTTAGGATCTCTACCTTGACAGTTTCGTCACCGGGCTAAACTGACATTCAGGCGAAGTAGGGATTTGTGGTAAATTTGAACCACAGGTATCGAAAGCTGAACAACGACTGGTGTATTCTTCTAGGGCGGGGTGCCGGCGTAATATTGGAGGGCAGCATTATTGACGACTAGGCTGAGCTTTAGGACAATAAGGCCGCACCTGACCTTGAGACCCGAGAACTGGGAATAGTGACGCGCCGGCCCGAGTCGACTTTTAAAATCTTGAGTTGTTCAACTCTTCAAGGACAGTCTTCTCTCCGTACGATTTATGTATACTAATAATACCAGAAATCAGTGATACCAGAAAGTCCTCTCGAGTACCTGATGGTAGGAGAGTGGAGTGGGAGACCCTTGGACCGCCACCCTCATAACTAGGGGAAGCTTAAAAGTTAGGTTCAGCAATACCTCAATTACCTGTGGTACTACGGAGGTGCTGGCCTCTACTTGTACCTGTCACGGGTAAATATGAAACTGACGACAGTAAGTGGTACAATAATGTTCTCGAAGTTAGCATGTTGCCTGATTTCCTGCCTCTCGCCTAATATGGAGGATTCTAGGCCGCGTTGTATCCTGTGACGGTACGCGTAACCAGGGACCGGGGAAAGTGGACGGAGTACCAGAACTTCGCATATGCTCACTCGGGTATTGCTCCGTCGCCCTACTGTGCAGGTACGCATAATCAAAAATACCCTTTTTCTTGCTGTTGTGGTGTAAGCGGTTAACAAATTCCAACTAGGAGATGGAAGATCATTTCGAATTCCAGTGAAGCCACAGTTGCTGTCTCTCTTTTTGGCTCGAAAACAAATTAACATTCTTTACTTCGGCGTCTCAAATTAAATGCGATCAACGATATGGTCACCATCTGGATTTGTTGGACCAAGTCCTTTGCCACCTCCTATTCGCCTTTTCAAGTGGAGAAGAATGTAAGAAATTATCGCGTTTTTCCTATGCATGCCCTCGAGGTGTACGTGGCTAATACCTCCAACTAGCGACTTTGAGATATGTGGTTTGGATCCCGGCTGGGCTACAGCTGATTTCGTACGTATTTTATTCCTAAGAAACCTAACTCTCTTTATAAACTGATTTCCTGTTTTGATTCATAACCAAAATTAAATATTTCATGCATGTGTAATATCGCAGATTGCTCAAGCTACCAAGAAGCATTAAGTAGAAAAATACTAAACGTATCTCTTTAATTATGTGGAGACATTGTTTTTGTGAACTGCGTTCCGAAGCTCATTTCGCATAAACGAAACAGTGGGTAATATCAAATGCTAGATACGACAGTTGTTAAAAAATGACACTAATATGTTTGCTGGAAATATGTCGCAGTAACGTAAACTAACCACAGTTACTGCATTATTGCGCTATATGAGAGCAATAAACGGCTGCATGTTTACCACTTATGGCATTAGATGAGAGAAAGTTATTACAGATTATACGTAAATGACCCAATGAAAGTATTAGCAATTTTCATCGTGCCTTTAACTGAAGTAAATGCCACCTATAACAAAAAATCTGATGTGTACACCGCATGACTTTCTTGTAAGGAATATTAAATTATATGCATTCATTTCATTTAAACTTGTTGGGCTGAATAAAATCTGCTTGGTCGATAGCGCATAAACCACAATAGAATAAATACATTCTTTAAAATTTGTTTACTATAGTGACACTCTGGCCCTAGAAACATTTAACAGCGTTACATCTCATTCATTTTATAACTCAAAATGCACAAAAATTATATATATCATTTGAACAATCACATAATCATTGCCACATGTTCTATTCAAATACTATAATAAATCTACAACGATGTATAAAAGAAATTAAACGAAAAAAAAAAGAAACAGTTTTTTACAGACGATTCAGTATTTCTCATTCAATTAATTTATTTCTCACTTCGCGACAAGGCAAAAATACATGAACTCTCAAAATATCTATATTGAAAATTACGAAGTAAATCTTGAAGACTTATTTCCTTGAATAAACTCCAGAATGGGTTAGGAATGATTTAATTTGCAGTAATAAAAGAAGTCGTTTTCTTCGTTGTTGCTAAGCTTAGTTTCTCTAGATTGGCAACAATCCACTATTCTGCTAAGTTTGAAATGTAACAAATATGACTGCTTTCGTAACCACAATTAGGCTTAGCTGCACTTAAACAACTTTTACATTGTTGATAATTCTACAAATATTATATGCAGATTAACTAAAGTCTTAAAACCCTTAACACCGGAAGATAAGAACAAAATAATTCAATCATTTTTAAAACAAGAAATTCGAAATTTAACATATAAGAATAAAAAAAATATGAGCTCACTGAGCCGAGTAACAAAGTGGAATATATATATATATGCGTTTGGTGCGGGCGATTGCAACCAAAAGGGGATGTGCACTTAAAGAATTGTGCAGCATTATGCGTAGCCGCACTTAAAGGACATTTAAATTGTTGAAATTCTATAACTATTGCATGCAGATTAACTAAAGGCATCAAACCCTTATCCGGAAGATACCAACAATATAAGTCAATCATGCTTAAAGCAAAAAATGCACAATTTACCAATTTATAAGAATAAAAAAACTGAGTCACTGAGCCGAGTAGCAGAGTGTGTATATATTTACATAAATTTATATACTTTTGGTGCGGCCGATTGCAACCAAAATGGGAGGTGCACATGTACATGTTATAGCAGTTTTATATAGAAACTTTCAACGTTCTGAGGCTATTCGTGTTTTAATTATGCAAGATACATACATACTCACGTACATACGTACATACGCACGAAACGTGGCAAGTTTTTGTGACGCATTCTTATGCACGACGCCACGAAAAAAATCTCTTCAGAATCCGTTTTAAATCAGTTTTATAAATTTTGGCGGGAAAAAGAGTTCTTTATTCTGTCCTTAATTATAGATGTCACACAAAGACATTGTTAAATGGCATTCGATAACGGTCAAAATGGATATTTTCGTTGAAATATGATACCTTTAATTTTTTGCCATTACATTAATTCCTTAACTTTTTATGCATCTCTAAATATAACAGCAACAGAAAGGTATGGCATAGTCCGAAGAACAATGAATTGAATAGACACTTCTCATTCTACAATTGGATGTATCAAAAAATAGACAATCAAGTAAGAAAGAAAGATTGAAATTTGGATTTTGATTTATTGGATTATGGTCAAAACATACTGGGGTTATTATGCATACGGAACAGGATGACAGCGGAGAGAATTATCTGAAGTAAAATAACTAGAAAGCGCGTTACAGTCGACAACCATTAAGTGACTAATCTGTTTGTCGCGATTTGAAATCCAGTCGAAAACCCGGTGTTCACAAATCTCAGCAATTAATGGGAATGATAATATAAAACGTACAGTCATTTATATCAGATTTCTGACAGTAGTAAATTAAAATTTACAGTTAATTGTCAGATTTTATAAAACTGCTAAGTAACTGGTGTATGTGCATTCAACACGTCCGAAAGTAGTGCAGGAAGTTTAGTGCTAATCGGTCCACGATGAAGAACGGAGTTGAAGACCGTCAGTTTCGGAGGCGATTATCGTGATGGTTCAACTCGACGTGCCTCAAAACAGAAGTATCACCGTCTGTTAACTTGTTGCTGGGGTTCCTGGTAGTTTTTACGGTATAGGGGAAAGAGCTTTGACTGAAAAATTGGGGTATCACAAGTGTTGTGCTCGATGGGTACCGTATGTATTGACAGCAGAACCCAAGGAGAAACGCCTGGCCTGTGATAGCCAGTTTCTTTAATAGTGTTAAGAAGATAAGAAAGGATTGTTGGAGTTCACTGTTACGAGAGACGAAACATGGGTGTTTCATTACACTCCAGAAATGAAACAAAAGTCCAAACAATGGCGTCACTCAAGGTCGCAAAGACGTTCAAACAAACTCCTGTTGCCAAAGTTATGGCCAGTGTGTCTTGGCATCCTAAAGGAATACAGCTGATCGATTTCGTGGAACCTTGGACAACAATCAATTCAGACAGTTATTGTGAAACACTAAGAAAACTCAGGCGAGCTATCCAGAACCGCTGGTGAGGACGCTAACAGCCGGTGTAACGGTGCTTCACGAAAACGCCCGAGCTCAGGTCTCCCGTCAAACCCAGGATCTTTTCACAAAATTTAAGAGGAACGGTCATGCCTCACCCACCGTACAGTCTGGACCTCGCCCCTAGTGATTATCACTTTATTACTCCCCAAGTTAAAGAAACACTTGAGTGGCTTTAGCATTCCGGAGCGATGATGAAATCAAATAAGAGGTGAAACGCTTCCTCAACGAGTTGGCGGCGGAGTTCTACTACATTGGAATACGGAAATTGGAGCCCGTCTACAAAAATGCGTAGAAAACATGGCGATTATGTCAAAATATGGAGCAAAGTGCCCTCTTTCCAACGATGTACATGTGTGAATAAACAATGGTATCTAATTCTAATTGTAACATTGATGGCAACATTGTTTCTGGGTCAACCCTCGTAGATAACATCGCATGAAAATGATAAGAGGGTCACTTCTTTGTGTCACCATCAAGAAAAGGCACAGCCTCATATGGTAAAGATAGGCACATTATCTGGCCAAAAATAATACTGAATGTATTTTTAATCCAGCTGCCCAAGCGAGACAATGGTTAGAGGCTCTGGTTGCCGTACTGAGGAGCCTGAGTTCGAATCCTGGAGAAGGCATGAATTTTTGTAAATGTGTAGTGTCTGTGGGGCACGGGGCATTCAAAATATGCGAGGACTTGGATTTCTAACGACAGGCGCATTTGACTCCTTGCCATGATGGATGTTGTACGTTTGTGTTAATCTTGTCAAACAAGTAAGCTTGGAAACAACAAAAACAACAACATTTTTCATCCAGCATATATCTGAGATCTAAGCCCAAAGGACTGTTTTTTTTTCCAGTTGTTGTTAGTGAAATCTCATATATGAGGAACGCATTACGAAGCATACGGAAGCAGTCTATGGTTCTGGGGCCTCATTGGCAATAAGTTAATAGACAATATTGACTTGAAAAATGTAGATTTTGTTTGTTATGCTGATGACTTTATATTTTTATTATATGAACAATCGCTTGAGAAATTGGAAAATTTATTTAGTGACTTGGTGGATCTACTGGAAAATTGGAATTTGCAAGAAGAGATAGAATTTAATTTAGAAAAGACCTACGAAATGTTTTTCCAGCGAGATGGTAGAGTTACTCGTCTTCTCATTTTGAAATATAATGCTAAACGATTAAAGTTCGTTGAAAGGATGAAATACCTCGGGCTTATTATCGACACGAAATTAAATTTTTTGGAACATTTTAAGGATGTAAAAACTAATGGTATTTTGAAATATTATCGCAATACATTTAATGAGGAAACTCTTTCAAAGAAGAGCTCTACCTTGTTGTTTATTTTTAAACATGTAGTAATTACAATTGTTATGTATGGCATTGGCGCATGGGGCTGCAGGGGGGGGGGGAACTTGTGAGAATTAGACAGAAATTAGATATAATACAGAGAGGCGAGATGCTTGCGGCTACGCGTTCTTTCCAGACCGTTTCAACGGAAGAAGCTTGTGTGCTCGCCGGTGTCCCCACCCTCTCATATCAATATGGCTTTTTCTATAACAAATTTATAATGAAAAACAAATATATTACGTCAATGGAAATCTCAAATACAGAATTAAAAACTGATGCCTTTGAAGAATGCTTTGAACTGATTCATCCTGCAGATCAATTTGGACTACATTATAACCGATTATTATGTACTGTAAATGAATATGGTATTTATACTGATGGTTCCGGCCTGGGAGGAAACGTTGGTTGCGCATTTATAGTGTATTATTACGGAAGGAAATTGACCACAAAAAATTCCTATTAAATTTGACGAATACAGTGTACCAGGCTGAATTATATGCAATACTAGAGGCCTTAACCTTTATGTGGGCAATGTGTCCATATATTTTCTGATGTACTATCGGCCTTACAATCATTTTCTGGACTCGGGTTTGATATTAAACTTATTGTGAATATTAAAATTAAATATAGAAATCTACGGACAAAATACAATATTAAGGTACATTAGATTAAGGCACATGTAGGTTTCCATGGTAATGAAAGGGCTGACTCATTGGCAAAAGAAACCACATTCGGCAGCTGTAAGAAAATTAAACTGCAGGGCTCTAGAAGAAAGACTATTGGACTTTTATACAATAGTATATATGAAAAATGGAAAAACAATTAGGAATCCTCAGAGAAAAAGAAAAGTTATATGGATACTATACAGACTTATAAAAGAAGAAAGTGCTATACTAATATAGATCTAAATCAGGTTTGGACGGGACATGGACGTTTTCCAATCTACTTGAATAGATTTGCCTTGCAGGAAAACAGTCTTTGTCGGCTATGTGGAGTAAGAGGTGACAATGTTCACTTCGTTGAAACTTGTGACCTAACTGGAAGCATTAGAGATAAAATGAAAATCGAATTTCCAAGAGACCTTGAGGATGTAAAATGCTGCTTTATTCCAGGGAAATAATGAATATTATCAACGCACAGAGATAGTTGGCTGGAGTAGATGTGTGAATGATGTACATCTGTTTTTCTTATGTGTCGTTTTATTACATGTTCAACTGTTTATTCTTATTTTTTTTCAGTTTGTTTTTTGTTTTGTCGGGCTGGGCTCTAAAAGCTTTGTGGCTGACCCATCGGCCGGAGGAGCTGGGGGCTTGGCCTTTGTAGTAACAATAGTAACGGAAGCAATCCTAAATGGCATTATGTAAATGTTCCTCCATCAACTATCTCACAACTAGATGAAATTTTTTATAGAAGTGTATGGTAATAAGTGGTAATCATTTTATAAAATAATAATCATTGCAGGGGAAATAAAAATTATTCCTGAAAATATTTACCTTATTTTTTGTTGAATAGTCAATCCTGATGGTCTATTAATATACAACGAAAACCTTAAGACATCATTTTTACTATAAATTGTGTTATGTGCGTATTACGAAACAGAGCTTGAGCACTTGCGTATGTACACTGCGTAAAAATGAAAAAAAAATTGGACAGTTCTATATCTCCCGTTCTATTGTGCCGATTGATCAAATTCAAATTGCGTTTTTGATGTCTCAAAAGTCCGACCTAGGATCCATATAAAATTAAAATTAGCATTGTTCTAACATAGGTATTTTGACGCAAAATCGGACTTTTTTCCATACTACGATTTTTCGAAATTTTTTCCATATTTCCATTTTATGACTCAAATTACAACTAAATATTAAGTTTTATAATTATTAGTGAGAAATGTAAAAACTTATTGGCGCAATTTTCCATTTTGTGCCAGGAATAATTCACTTGGTGAATTTCTTAATTTATAGCAACCTATTTTCCTTTCCTTTTTTACATTTTACACGGGCGGAAAAAAGTCATCTTTATTATTTTCAAATGATTTTCGGAAAGTGCGTAAAGCATTTGGCGTTATTATCGATTATAACAAATATGGCTAATTTCAAAACCCTCCAGTATGTAAATTCCCGTATAACTTAGGAAATGTTGAATAAAAACCCTAATTTTTTGCAGGTATGCTTAGATACATCTACTTTAAGACAATGAGTAAACATTTTATAGATTATAATTGCTAGTGAAGTAATTGATAGATTATAATTGCTAGTGATTATAAGATGCTAGTGAAGTAACTGACGAAGATGAAGGGAATGAGAATGAAGTAAATGCTGGTGATATTATTATAAGCGATGTTTCTGGGTCTCTTGAGGTTAGAACTGGAGATACTTTCAAGCCTGAACCATCCACAATCTCCAGTGTTTCGACAACAAAGAGCAAAAAAGAGGCTAAGCGATTTCAGTCATCTTGAATAAAGAATAAGTCACCGCAATACACAAAAAATAGAAAATACAGGCTGAATCAACTACAAGTGACTTTCTCAAGCAGATGGAAACTGCACTGAAAGACAAAACTCCATCAGAGCTTTTTGAGCAGTTTTATTCCAGTGAAGTTTACGATCTCACTGTAAAAGAAACTATGCAATATGCAACAGATGTAAAAAATGAACACGATTTCTTTACCACTGCTGATGAAATACGTGTTTTTGTATGAAATTTGCTTTTAACTGGTTATCATTCAAATACCTGTGAACGTGATGCCGAAGACCTTGGCATTACCCTGGTGAAAAATAGCATGTCACGAAACCGCTTCCAAAAGTTGAAATCTTATTTACACTTTGTCGACAATGGAACTGTAAGTCAGCATGCCCCGGATCGATCCTTCAAAGTAAAAACCTTTGTTTTGTCTTACTCAATAATATTTTTATGAAATTTGGACACTTCTCTGCAAATCTAAGCATTCATGAAATGATCATCACGTATTACGGTAGGAATAGTCTGAAACAGTTTATCCGAGGTAAGCCAATTCGTTTTGGATATAAACTTTGGGCTCTCTGTGGAAGCCAGGGATATTGTTACAACTTTTCTCTCTATTGCGGTAAAGAATCTGATGCAAGAAATGATACTCCTCTAGGTACTCGGGTTGTAATGAAACTAACAGAGAATATCGTAAATCCTTCAAGCTATACTTTATATTTTGACAACTTTTTTACCAGCATTGATCTTTTGAAAAGTCTTTGTGAACAGGGTTTTCGAGCTACAGGAACCATACGAGAAAATCGGATAAACCATGAGTGTCCTCTAGAAGAATCTAAATCTATGCGGACGAAAGAAAGAGGCACGTCTGATTTTTCATTTGACGAGATTTTCCTGGTGCGATGGAATGACAATAGTACTGTTACTGTTGCTACAAATTTCAGCACTTTAGAACCATTTTTGATGTGAAGAGACGAGTAAAAGGACACGACGATAAAGTTAACATGAAGATGTCGAATTTGATATATTCTTACAACAAACATATGGGCGGTGTGGATCATTACGACTGGTTGGCTGGACTTTATTCCATTAAAATCCGTGGGAAAAAGTGGTACAGACCACTTTTTATACGTTCATTGGATATGGCTATGATAAACGCATGGATAATTCACAAAACTCTCAACAAAATGAAGCCCTAGACTTGAAGGAGTTCCGAAGAGTTGTAACAAAAGTTTATCTAAAAACATCTGTGATAAGAACAAAAGGTAGACCTAGGATCTCGACTGTACCTTCTGGTGCAAAAGAAGACGTCCGAAAGGACAGTGTTGGCCATTTTTTACTGAAGCGAGAAAAACAGCGTCGTTGTCAAAGAGAGAGCTGCAAAGGAAAACCCAAAACATAGTGTGGGAAAAGTGACAAAACACTTTGTCACGCTTGCTTTGGACCTTTCCACCAAGATTAAAGGGAAATTCAACTGAAAATTGAACTATTTTGCAAATAAGATATTAATATTCAAATAAAGTAAAATTTTGTACTCGGAAATCACTTTTCATCTTTGAAGAAAACAGGAAAACATGTAAGCGCAAATTTTATCCCCTTTATCCCAGTGTCCTATTTAGAGGACGGGTCAGATTTCTTATATGAAATATATATTTTTTTTTAAATTTTGTTATATTTAGTTTGTTTAGGTTGAATTAACTTTAGAAAACATGATTCTTCTCAAATCTGAACAAAATAAATAAATTGGGATAAAACGGGTTAATTAAACTCGCACAGTAAGGGTTTGCCAAGATTAGCCACAGCAACACTAAAGCTACTGTAAGCTGATTTTCCATTTATAGGGATACTTAAAGCTTTTTTCTTTCTTGCTCTTTCAGATAGAAAAGCTCACCAACGGCCGAGCTGACTTACAGTATTCCGTAGAAAGTCCTCCACATAGCCATCTTCTCCTTACGCAGATAGCTCTCGAGTTATTTTCCATGATTCAATACACCAAAATCCCAGCCTGAAAACTAAGGGATAAGTTAATTGCCCAATCAGTGTCCAACTTAATAAGACTGTTGAACATTAGTCGTTTGACCCGGTTTAAATCCCCGCAAAACTGCCGTCTGTATGTGTGTTTTCTCTTTATGAAGCTTAAATACGAGCCATTTTGCTATGGGAATGCTTCGACAAAGGCTCTCCTTCCCTATGGAAGATAGTCCTTATATGGTTTGCCGTTTAGAATTAAAACATCAGTTTATTTCTGAAGTAAATACGTATTAAACCAGCACTAATGTTATTTAATGTTAAATATTTCTCACGTGACACAGTTAGCATTTCAAATCTGTAAATTTCTGGATTGCTGTGTTTCCGGAACATTGGACTTATTTTACATAAATTTAGAACTTGCTATTCAATTGCCTTGAATGATATAATAGACCACGAAGGCTGATTGCCTAAAAACAAGGGGTACATGGTGTAGGTCAAGAGGCTGTGTACATATAGGTATGTGTATTTCCCTTTCCCTCTCTTTGCTAGTGTAATATCAGTCGTCTCTTGTGTTATAAGTAACGGAAAGAAGCTTATGATAGGCTGATTAAATTATAGAAGTGTATTCCATTTCAGGAGAATGCTTAAAGAACAATTTGCTTGACCATTTAAAAAGATGTTTTCGGTAGCATATTAAGCTTTAAATAAGATGATCAATGCCTAAAAAATTTCATTATTTCTCTTGTTTAATTAGTACTCATTTCAGGTGTAGTTTATGCTATGAAATAAATAGATGTTCGAGTATCCTGGCAGTGATCTTCCCTTTTAATTATATTTGCAAGTAATTGCAGTTTCACGACTGATTACGTTTACGCTTGATTGATACCACCCCAGGGATAGATAACGTTTGAATGATGAGCTTTTATCAGATAATCCAAAAATATATTGATAGTGAAAGGTTTTGCACCTTTTGAGTTGCCAGTTACTTTATTAAAAAGGAAGAGAAAATGTTCTTAATAACAGTTGTGCATGAAAATGAATAAAAGGCAGAGAATTTCTAAAAACCGCGTGATTTGAAACAAATTCTGCAATACAGGTAAACAAGATATACAAAAGAATTAAAAGAATGCTTACTAAACTGAAAGTTTTTTTTTAGCATGCTCCACACACATGTGTGTGGAGCATGCTAATGCATAGTTTTAACAAGTATATTTCCAACTTCTCTTCGCAACCAAATACATGAAGAAAATTAATGCTACATTTTATTCAGATTAGTGCTTGTACACAGTTTAAGATACCGTTAATTCGCTGAAAATAAACATTCATCGAATAACTCTATTTCATTGGTTCAGTGCAGAATTATGCTTAAAAGTGATCAAATGCAAGCGCTATTAACCCCTCCCCTTGCTTTACCGAGTCTGACTCGTGATGAAGATTTTGTCCCAAGCATTAGCATCACGAGCCAGGCTCGTGAACAGAAAGCCGGGCCAAACATAAACATCACGAGCCGGGCTCTTGAACATTAACATCCTAATTTCACGGCCGTAATCGAACGTTAGTTCCTGTCAGTACACCACAAAAGTTACTCTCGATTCTCATAATTGCTGTTACTAAGCAGTTTTAGTAAAATTTAATAAACCGGTACAAAATGTAAAATACAAAAGATTTAAGTGAAAGCAGTTTATTAAAGTTTACTTGCACTAAGGATTAAAGTTTACTTACTTGAAGTGTTGTTTATTTATGAAATATGATTCTGAAACTGTTATTTATTGCAAAATATAATACGTTTATAATATCTAAGAAAGGCAGAAGGATAAAAGTTTACTTCCACCCCAGCAGTATCGTGCAAAACTGACTATAACACAGGCATCTACGTTTCGGCTCGTATTATGACTGTTCTCGAGCATCAGTCTAGGTAGTCTAGGTGTTTACCACTCGTTGACCCATAACACTTGGGCCCAAATTTCGTCTAGGTAAATGGCGCGGGAAGGGGTTAAGATTCACAGGCAATGATGTTTGATTGGTCGGGTTTGGTTTGACCAGAGCAAGAATATTTCCTATTCCACTGCGTATGCTTTCCAATGATATTTAATTATGAATCACTCTAACTCTGTCTTATACAAATTCGGGAACCTTTGGAGAGTTATAGCATTTTTATTACATTGTTTATTTAAGAAAGCAAAGCACACGAAAATTATCTTCCGAAAGAAGAGATGCTTTGGTGGAGAATATTCTAAGTGAACCTGTCTGTTTTTGTTTTGTACAAGGAAAGTAACAAAAACACATACATATAGCTCTTTCACCAGGATACTAACCCAGGCTGAACTACCAGTATCCAATGGCTTTATCCATCTCGTCACTGGTTGCTTTTTATACTGGGTTGCTGGGTTAAATTTAATGAACATTTAAATCAAAAGACATGACGCTAAAATCAGAAACTAAAATTTATTAACCGAAATGATAACGCTGGTAATAATAATAATAATAATAATAATAATAATAATAATGTTTACTTTGCTACCCGAAGGAAGATACGTTATAAGATGTGTCTCTTCTGTTCCACATAAACTAAATTAGATCCTACAAAGAACCTAGCGAATTCTCGCACAGGCGTGAAAGGATACCATCACAGAAGAAGGGTGAAAATAACCCTTTGTTAAATTCAAGTAATAACAGAAAGGCACGATCTTTGTGTCTTACAATAACACCTTCACCGTCGCTATTTCACCGAGGCCGTTTCGTTGTCAAGACATAGTTTTCTTTACAAAAATGTATTACATCTTGCCGTGTTATACTCGTATTAAATTTATTTAGTTTAATAATTATGTTTAGCTTTTGTATACTTAACAAAGGTTGCTTGTAATATACTCGTATATAGTTGTCTATGAGACGTTATAAGGTATTTCTCCCGCTTTCTTCGCATGCCTTCATGATGTAGTGGTCTGCATGCTTTTAGCGTAAGCGAGAGGTCCGTGGTGCGATTCCCGGCGAAGGTGTACTCATTTTTCATGTCTCCTGCTTCGATAACCTAATGTCTCTACAACGTAAAAAAATTATATATAGTTAGTTAGAAAATTATGTTAGTATGAAAGATAACTGGGGCATATGTCAGTATCAAAGATAACTGGGGCACCTTTGATACAATAGAACTTATATTAGCGATTTTAAAATTATGCAGGCGCAATATTTACATGATTCATCAAACTTTCTTGAAATTTTAATCAGCTAATTCAGAGAAATCACTCACGCAAGCAGGAAATTCACATTTTTATGAAATCTGAACTGAAAATGGAATTCCTTTTGAAACTTGTCAGCATATTTCTTTCTTAAAATTAATATATCATGCGTAACGATATGGATTTGTATAAAACTGTGCACAGAAACGTTTTATATAAAATGTTTATTAAATTAAATTAAATTACTAAACATAATTACGTCATACAAGCCAAACAAATATCATCATCATATAAACCAAACAGAGTACGAGTATATTACGGCAAGATATAACACAGTCGGTTAAAGAAAACTATGTCCTGACGGCGAAACGTCTTAACGACAAAACGTCCCGACGTCAAAACGGCCACGGCGAATTGTTCTATTTCTCCATCAACTTGCGGTGAAACTTAAATGTAGAATATTAGTCATTTCAAAAGTCTAATTAGAGTAGTGCTGGATTAGCACGTTAAGTCACGGCTAACATAGGTTGATTCACAAACCTCACAGGCCTGACGATTATTCGAATATGGCCAAGGCGCGCACTCTAGCGTAACAGCGAGATAGCAACGAAACGTGCGCTGGCTAGTGAAAACACGCTCCGAATAAACGCAGAGATTCACCCATTTAAATGCTCACTTCACTTAACTTTAAATTTACATCCTGGAGAGGAAATGCTAGAGGAAATTGAGAAGTTCAGGAAAGGTATCAATCTTAAAATAATTTATTATGCAAAATAAAGGAAATCCTACATCGTAAACCCGCAACACAGCTGCCGTTAATTCCAAATATGCAAATAAAACTTTCCTATCACGCAAGGCGCTACAAATTGTATGAAAATAAAAATTATATAAAAAGAGTTATATAAATTTATATGTTATCAGGGATACTCCCTCTTTTCCACATGCCTTCGTAAAGTAACTGTGGAAGCAAACTCGGCGCGTAATCAAGAAGACCGCTGTTCGTGTCCCAGGGAGAGAAATGCACATTTTTCACTTCTCCAGCATCAAAACCTAATGACTCTACAATGTGCAAAATACTTTTCTAAGAATAGTAGACAAAGTAAGATTCGTACAAATTTATTTATTCATCGAGCATGGAAGTTATCTAATAAAGAGAAGATGTGTGACTGTCTGTTGAACTCAAACCTCCGCTAAGTATGCATAAGCATTATGAAAGCACATTGTGACTCCAACAGCCTCAAGATTGCTTCTCAGTATCAATTTTTTCCGAGAGAAATTCTACCATACTTATTATTTACCACAATGACACTTACAGGGAGTCGGTCTGTGTGTAACAGCAACACAGGACATGTAAAAAATATGTTGCGCATTGGAACCCATAAGATTAGTATGATTTCAGATTTGCAGTTACACTTTAGCTTCGTAAATTTTGTAGAAATATTCATATATAGCACATTTATTTGTAATATATTTTATTTACATTTAAATTCGGTTTAATTCAGTTATAGGTATTATTATACAGGGTATTTTTAAAGTTCTGGACCCATTTTGATGTTTATTAACTCCTAAAATAATAAAGATAGATTAAAATTAATGACATAAATGGTTAGATAGACTCAAAATGTTTCATGACCCTTGTCAATGAACTTTCACGTGTGCTCCCTTCGTCGCACGGAGAGTATCAAGTCGATATTCAATTTCACGCCAGGTACCGGCAAGCATGTCGGCATCCACAGAGGCTACTGCGGTTGCCATTCTGGCTTTTAGGTCATCCATGTTCGACACTCTCCTCCTGTAAACGTTGTCCTTTACAAATCCCCAAAGGAAAAAGTCCAGCGGCGTTATATCGGGTGATCTGGGTGGCCAAGGAATTGGACCTCCTCGCCCTCCTCTCCCGTCTTCCTGTAAAATGGTCTTTCAAAGAACTACGAACGATGGTACCCCAATGAGGTGGTGCACCATCTTGTTGCGAAAAGACATGTGGCTGAAGCTCTTCTAGTTGTAGAAATACGAAGTTTTCCAACACGTCTAAGTACACGACTGATGAGACCGTCTTTTCTGTAAAAAGGAAAGGCCCAATGATCGGTCGTGCATTAGTCCACACCACACATTAACCTTTGGGGAATCCCTTTGTGCCTCACGGTATTCATGGGGGTTTTCAGATTCTCATATGCGCACATCAACATATGCGAAAAAAAAAGAGAGAAGAATGCAAATAATAAGCAGACGTTATTTAGAAAAGTACAGATATCTAGACTGGAAAATAAAATTATCTGAAATTAACCACACGCGCAGACGATATTTACAAAAGTAAATATATTCAAACCTGAAAAGGAAAATATATAAGTTATTCCATCATTAAATGTCATAAGTTTGTTTATATCTTTCATTATTTTATGAGTTATTAAACATCAAAATGGGTCCGGTACTTTATAAACACCCTCTAGTTTTCAAATTTAAATTTTAAAATTCATTTCGTAAAACAAAAAGTAGAGCTTTTTCATATACTGTGAATATTGTACATAAATATTATGTCTAACCAATTTTTGGCACTAAAAGTAGGTAAGAATTTGTATCTGAAATGTAAAAAAAAGAGATTAAAAAATCAAATGTTTAAGGGAATTAAACGATTAATTATATTTCTTCATTTAAAAAGTATTCTTCCATGAAGCACAATAGATTTTGGTTCTTTTTATAAGGATGCGATAAAAAGAATTAAATACAATCGTTACTTCGTAGCCTTAAATCTGTTTATTTAGCTCTCGGGATTCTTTCTTTACCGTTGAATCAAGGTCACACTAAGACATCTTTGATTTTAAACTTTTTAGTTTGCTTTCCTTCTTTATTAGCTCACGTTGTTTGTTAATTATATAGATTAATTTAACTTTTTATTTTATCAAACATAGTCTTAAATGTTAAGGTTAGAGGGAAAATGTTTTAAAGACATGCAAATTATTGAAGTTTTCCCTTATACATATTTATCCAGGACTGTCAAATATGTCTCAAAATTGTCAAATTGCTTTAGGAAATTTCAGTCTAGACTTTAATTGAATTAGCTGTAAAACTTTGGACTCTTATCAAGTTTGAAGCGAAACTCAAATGTTTTTTAAAATGATGTAGATTTCTAACGTAGATTATTGCCTAGCCCCTTAAAGTAAATAACTGTCTAACTTATTTCGAGCAAATTATCGTTTAATTGAGCTTATTTCAAGTACTATAATAACTAAAAAAAATTTTTTTTTAAATCTGAAAGCTTTAAGATTTTATATTACACTCAAATGGGAGTTTTGTTTTCATCTGCAGAAACATACTTGTTTCGAGAGCATTTTGGATAACGCCACTTTGGCCTAAATATATGTATAAACAACATATTTTCTAGAATTTCCGATAGACATTTTCCGATTCTCGTGCACTGAGGATAAAAATCTTTTTTATTCCCTACATAGATGACATTGCTCGCTTTGAAATCGTTGAGGTTTTTACTAAAATATCGTAAGTGTTACAAAATATGAAATAAGCAATAAAAAATCGAAATTCCAAATTCGAGCTTCCAGGTACCCATGTTTGTATGCAGGACTATGTTATTGAAAATAGGATAATTCTAGGTACCGTCGTTTTTTCATGATGCCAGAAAATACGTAGATTCACCATTATTTAGTTTCTTTAAATATATGCAGGGCGATAACATTTGATGGCAACAATTTGAAAAATGATGCAGCCTTTTATAGTTACTCGATGCAAAAGGCTGTTTCGAGACTAATAATACTTCGGAGTTCACAATAATTAAAATGCTTAGGGTTATAAAGTATTTCTTCTGCCTTTTTGGTGTAGAGGTCAGCACGCTCGGTACGTATTCCAGAGGTCCGTGGTTCGAGTACCGACGAGGGCATTTCTAATTTGTCTCTTCTATTGCTTCAAAAATAATTTACAATGGCGCCCGAACTACAGGGTGGTGGATGATGATTCTCCACCGCTAGGATTTGACGAGTGGGTCCCTTAATCTCCAGTAGCTTTTTAAAACGGGGAGTATATATGGTATTTCTCCCGCCCTCTTGACATGCCTTCGTGGTGTAGTGGTCAGCACGTTCGGCGCGTAGTCGAGAGGTGAGAGGTTTGAGTCCCGGCGAGGTTATTGCTAATTTTTCATGCCTCCTACTTCGAAATAACCTAATATCTCTACAGGGTAACAAGCGTAAGAGTCATACCCTCTAAGAAAAAACAGATATAAATTGTAGGATCTAAAAAAAGATAAAAATTACGTGTGGTAAAAATATTTTATGTTGCCGTTGCTGATATTTATTATAACGAAATTCCATACAGTCTACTCTCCCGGATAAAATTAATAAAATTTACGTTTTATGAACTTAATACGGCTTAGAACAACGGATATTCTAACTCATGCCACCTATACTTTCAGTAGTACAACGTTTAAAATAGGAGAATTATTATAAAACTTTCATTTTCTCAATTTACTTTTTTATACAATTAACTACAACAATGAGGACAAAGATATTTTTTTAATTTTCTTTTTAACTCCAGCACATAAATCATGTACCCATCTTTTGCATTTTAGGCATCGAATCATAGTCTCATCGTGGTCTGCCTCACATATATTACACGCGGAACACTAAATGAAACAATATGGTTGACTAGGGGGAAACTCATTTTGCCGGAAGAGCTGCAGCTAGCGTGATATTACGCCTAATATTTTAAAGGTACACTGCGCAAAAAAAGGGGCTAGTTCTATATTTACCGTTATACTCGGCTGATTAACAAAATTCAACCTGCATCTTTCCTGCCTCGAAAGCGCGATTTAGAGTATGTATTAGATTTACATACAGCATTGTTCTAATATAGGTATTTTGAAACAAAATCGAACGTTTTTCGAAATAGCCTGCCACTGCTTTTCCATATTTTGGTTCTACGTCTCAAATTATGCCAAACTGCTATTTTTTGTAAAAATCTTAAGAGTAGTTTTTTAAAAATTAACTCTAAAAATTTTAGATCCTCCATGTTAACTGACTTTGATACTTACTTATTAATATTGCTTTTTTTATTAAATTTATTTGAGTTTTCCTTCCCATTTCGAAATTTAGGTTCACTCAAAATAAAAGTCCCCCATTTCTTATGATTTATTTCTTAAATTCGTATTTTTAAATAATATTGATAAATTTTTAAAAAAACATTTTGAATTATAACCTGTAAAAGTTTTACCGCCATCTTAAAATAGATGTATTTCTGAGCATACCTGCAAACACTTAGAGTTTTTTATTCAAAATATCCTAAGATATACATGAATTTACATACTGGCCTGTTTTGAAATTTGGCCTATTCGTTAAAAGCGATAATAACGCCAAATGTGGTTTACGAACTTTGTTAAAATTATTGGAAAGACTGGAGGATTCACCTATTTTTCTGTCTTGAACAGTGAAAAAAGTAAAAGAGAAACAGATTGCTATAAATTAAGAAGTTTGCCAAGTGAAGTATTCGTGGCGCAAACTGAAAAAACTGCGGCAGGATTAATTTTTAAATTTATACATAAATTTATAAGGTTCAACTCTTTAAATCTAAGATTCTAACTCCGAACCCCACGAACACTTAACAAGCGAATGATCACTTAAGTGTGAACAGAACATGTGAGATTTGTGAAGGGTTTAAAACCCTTTATTATTCAGTGTATTTACAATCAGTTCCGACTTGGAACTTTACATAAAACCGCCACTCGGGTTTGAACTTAAAACTAATAATTTGAACTAAAGCTAGCTTAACTAAAGCTCTTAAAGAATATAGCCGAAGCTATCAGAATCTAACTAGTTGGCCCCTAAGTATTAATTAAATCGGCGAAGCCTAGCAAGGGCCTAAGATATGGCCGAGCGTAGTAATAGCTAAGACAGATGTAGCGAGAAGGCAAACGCGCGCTAGTCAGGAAATCAGACTCTCTCTCTCTTGAAGTCGGTTAAGTCACGACTTAAATAGTACTCATTCTCATTTGCATTATCTGCGTTTCTGAAATTACATTCTGGTAGAAAATTATAAGTTAAAATTAGAATAAGATAGGAAAGATACAAAACTTAAAATAACTGTTAATTAACATGATGTAAACCTTATAAATATCTCAACAAAAATTACAAAATTTAATATCTAGGCATACTTTGAGTCGTAGGATCGAAATATGGAAAATGATTAGCATGCTATTTCAAAAAACGTCCGATTTTGTGTCAAAATAAGTATGTTAGAACAAGGCTATATATAAATTTAATATACATCCTAAGTCGCGCTTTCGAGACATATAAAATGTAATTTGAATTTCGGGAATCGACCCAGTAGAACGAGAGGTATAGAACTGTCGCCTTTTTTTGTCCAAAGTGGCTTTGTTCCTGAAGGACTAAAGGACTAAAGGTCCAAAGTGGCTTTGTTCCTGAAGGTTTTCGTTTTGCGATTTTATGTCGGTAAGATTAAAAGTCTAAATCATTTTTCAAACTGTTCCCACAAAATATTGCAGCCCTGCATTATATTTAAAGAAGTTAAATAATGAAGAATCTGCATAAATGTATATATGTTTCTCCAAATGGGATAAAACAACGGTACCTAGAGCCATCCAATTTTGAATAACGTTCGTTTCCACCCAAAAATGCGCAACTGGAAGCCCGAATTGGAAATTTGTTTTATTATCTATTTCATATTTTATAAAACGTTAACGAATTTTGATGAACAAATTCAAACGATTTAAAAGCTAGCGATGGCAACGCCCTGCGGGAAAAAAAACCTTTTTATCTGTAAGGTTTATCCTAAGTTTATGAACAGTTATTTTAAGTTTTGTTTTTCCTATCTTATTCTAATTTCAGCTTACAATTTCCTGCCAGAATGTAAATTCAGAAATGCAGTAATTTCAAATGAGTACTATTTAAGTCGGTGTTTTACTGACTTCTAGAGAGAAAGTCTGATTTCCTGACTTGCTCGTGTTTGCCTTTGTCTATGTTCTCTCTTAGTTACTACGCTCGGCCATGCCTTAGGCCCTTGCTTGGCTTCTCCAATTAAATTAATATTTAGGGGCAAACTATTTAGATTGCTTGTAGCTTCGGCTATACCTTTCAGACAGCTTAGTTAAGCTAGCTTATTTAAATTTCATAGTTATTTAAGTTCAAGCCCGAGTGGAGTCTTTGTGTAAAGTTCCAAGTAGGAACTGATTGTAAATATTTTGAAAAATAAAGGGTATTGAACCCTTCTTAAGACTTACGTGTTTATTCACACACTTAAGCGATTATTCGCTTGTTAGTGTTCGAGGGGTTCTAAGTTAGAACTTTAGAATTAAATAAGTAAACCCCACATATCTAAAGCGTGCGGAATTGTGTATCAGAAATTCTAAAGATATACTCATTTTAAAATTATTTTGCGATATTGCTGTTGAACTGAATTTAATGGTTTAAGTGCGAAGAACGTGATATTTAATAAACAAAGATAACACACAAAATGTTAAAAAAAAAGCCCCTTTGGATGTAAATCAAAATCTGAAACCTTTCAGATTTTTTTTGTTATTAAAATTAAAAACTCTTTGTATGAGTTGCATTTGCATTGTAACTTATCCCATCATCATTAAGTTGCATTTGTGCATGTTGTAAATCAAGATTTGTCAAAACGTGTAATCAGTGAAACCCTAACTGCTACTCAGTTTAATGATAAAGGTCAGTTTTTAACTTTCTTCCTAACTTTTAAAAAGTAAAAATGTTTATCCACTGTTCGAGACTGTTTCCTCCGACTCGATACCAAAAGACTCCTTTCTCTTAAGCGCTGAAAGCCCTGAGGAAAGTGAACAAGGACCAGCAGATTGCATTTTTTCCTCTGGGCATCTATTATGTCAAAAACTTTCCTCGACGTCAAACAAGCGTTGGAGGTTTTCATCCAAAAATCGAAGCTGAATGAAAGAAGCGGGTCTTTTCTGGGAATCATCGATCGGCTTCCATTAACATACGAGTCTAATGATCGGCGACCCATGACCCTAAAAGTGCTCGAAAGTCAATGGAGCGAATGAGAAAAGAAAAGAGAGTTCTTGACAATAGAGGTAAATGGTAGTCTGATAGCTGGTGGCATCGATTTCAAAACTTGCTGATCACTCATTATTTTTAAAAGCTTACTAACAGGTAAAAGAGCTTAAAACTTTCTCAACACTAAGAAAGGCGCAGTTGCCTTGGCAACTCAAGATGTTCCAGAGCTAGGTCTGAAAATAGATTTTCCTTAAACGCCTGCATGCTTAGCGCGCAGGAAAATATGTCAGTTGCACCCGTCACTGAATATTTTATTTCAGTGAGAGTTCGGAAATTTCATTATATCTTATGGTTATATTACTGGGATATTGTTAGCTAACAAAAGTTCAAGGGAAAATGTCTTTTTGGAGGACTCCTAAGAAAGAAAAAGCTGTTATTCTCATTCCACATAGGGAAAATCACGGAAACGACCCAAATATAAAGTGACCACATTTTCATTGAGACAAAGTGGGACAAATAGGATGAAATGAGACTTATAATTTAGTTATGAAAGCATTTATCACACCGTACCATACAGTCTATTTTGGTTTTTTTAAACAAATGCAAATTCTCTGCTTAGCTTCTCAATAAATTTGCATTCTCTTTTTTTACTCATCTTTCATTTTATGGGTAAATATTATAAATAAATAATTTACTACAAAGGCTAAAAAAGAGTAATATATTTTACACTATTGACCGTTACGCTGCGGCGACTACTGCCCTTCCTTCGTCAATCAAATAACGAGTCGAACGTCAAGTTAAAAACAACAAACCGCACTTATCTGCATTAACCCTCTAACCGGCAAGGCCGTATATATACGGCCTAAGATATTTTTTGTAATATCTGTAAAAACGTATATATACGGCCTAGAATATTTTTGTAATATCTGTAAGAACGTATATATGTAGAGACATTAGGTTATTTAGTAGCAGGAGACATGAAAAATATGCAATTCCTTCGCCAGGAATCGAACCACGGACCTCTGAAATACCGGCTCAGTGTGCTGACCATTACACCACGAAGGCACGCTAAGAATGTGGGAGATATACCTTATATACTCCCCTTTTTAAAGGGCGACTAGGGTTTTAGGGGACCTAGTCGCCAAATCCTGGGTGTGGAGAGTCATCATCCACAACCCTTCTAGTTCGGGCGCCACTGTAGAGACATTAGGTTTATTTCGAAGCAGGAATCATGAAAAATATGCAAGGCCTTCGCCGGGAATCGAACCACGGACCTCTGAAATACCGGCTCAGTGTGCTGACCATTACACCACGAAGGCACGCTAAGAATGTGGGAGATATACCTTATATATATACGTGCATATTAAAATATATCAAAGAAACAAAGGCGATATATTAAAAGTACACAAATCCAGGTATAAAATACCAGGAGAACTTTTACATTAAAATCATAGTAGTTTTGAGAAATTTGTGTTTTCTTAGCAAAAACCCTGGTCGGTCAGAGGGTTTTAAGACAAGACCAACACGGATATGATTTACGTCGATACAGACGGAAAAAAAATGGTGTTACTGAAGTATGAACTCTTCACAAACGTAAACATCGACAACTATTCTGCACATGAGCAAAATGGCATTAAGGTTGAATTTGCTTCGACAGCTATTTCGCGCGTCCGCAACTGCTTCCCTCTACAGTGTGATGGAGCCACTCCTGCTTTGGCGAAGCTTTCCATCTTAACAATACATGTTCTTTGACGAAACGTAACGACAGTCATTGAACACCACCGAGTAAATCTAACTCACTACATTTTATTTTAGTTTACTCTGCATGCATTTTTTGTGTTTTTTATTTAGTTAGTTTTTATTTCTTCATATTCACAATAATAATTAATAAATAAAGGTAATATATTTTTACAGTAGATTTAAAATAAGAAATGTAGATATTTTCTAAAAAGCGGGATATTTTTAAAAATCGGCGCGACGCGGGACAGTCCTTTAAAAAAGCGGGAACGTGTGGTTACTTTACCCAAGCAGCCAAATGTTTGCCCGAATTCTAACCTAGGTCTAACTACCAGTATTCAGCCGTCTTAACCACTCTATCATTGGAGCATTGCATCTTACTGAGAAACTTAGGGCTGTCAAGAAGAATGTTATGCTGTCGTGTAAAAAGAAATAAATCTTGGTACTCGATTTGGAAAATAATGTGACATGAATTAAGCTCACATGTTTTATAATTTTACTAGTATTTTATGCCTATAGAGATGAAAACTCTTTCTGAAAATTCCAAGAAATGCAACCAAACACTGTAGTTTCGAATTGAATTGAAATAGAGTTACTTAGGAAGCATTTTTTGTTTTAATTTTAAAACTTTTTATTTGATTTGATTTAACAATACGAAGAGTATTATTTTAGTTCCAATTACTTTTAAATATAATTACTATAATTTTCCTCCCTAGTGTGATATTTTTAGTTGAACTCTGCTTAAACTGGACTGTTTCTTACTGTAAGTTCTGGTAGTAAAGGTATGGAAATGCGACTGTTTCATACCTCTACCAGTGGCATACCTACTACCGTTTCTGTATTGATATATTGAATCTTTGTTTACAAATAATGTTTGTACTTTTGAATGTTAATAAAAATGGGTATTTTGAATGGCATGGTATAAAATGGGTATTTGAAAATGGGTATACATTAAAGTTTTACAAGTTCAAAACGGTCATAATTACTAACAATATACTGCCGTGAATGATCATCACTAGTAGCAATACATATTGCTGCCCGTGCCTATGAGTTCGTAATAGACTGAATGCACACAGGTCCGATGATAATTTCATAAGATCTGTTGTATTTTATCAAAAGAAACAGTTCAGAGTTCCGGAACTTTCCACAGAAATACTCTTACAGGTGTTCACAGTATCACAGAGTACAATGAGTAGTTACGCTTCAAACTGCTAAGAATGCTAAACACAATGCAATGCAAAGCGCATCTAAAAGGCTAAGCTTTCAATACTCCGAATTCGCTCTGACTAAAAACTCACAATAACAACTGACAGCAGATGCTCTCTGCACTCTTATATAGTTTTCACCCGGCCGCCGATATTTCCGGTACTGTCTGCTTCTCCAGATTACTTGAAGACAGGCCAAATATGGTTACAGAGCATCTAAAATCTATTACATTACCTATTACGGTGATACAGTGACCGGACCGAAGCGTTGGCGACTTTCCTTCAGCTTGGCGACTCTTGGCAATTTGTCGCCAAATTTGGAGGCAAAAATTAGCTGTCGAACCGTTGCCAGCTTGCCAGTTTAAATAGATAGCCATTCGTTCAATGTTAAATAGACTTGTCCAGTATTCTTACTTTTCCAGCAAACTTCCCATCTTTAGATTTTATTGTTACATTATAGAAAAGAAATACAAGCTTCATATATAATATCTCTAAAATATCTATGTACAAAATTCGTAACAGTATATACGTTCCCCAGTGCAGCAACAAAGAACGAATATAATTTCATTGAGCGAGGAAACGCAGACAGTTCTCAATTTCATATAATAAATAAAGTCGCGTTATAAAGTTTAGTAATTTCATTGATTACATAATGTGCAATCAAACGTTAGGTAGACTGGCAACAAATTATTGTTAAGTAACAACAGAAACTTGAAACGAGTGTAAAAGACCATTTTATTTAAAACTAAATAGAAGAGAAACTAAATAGAATAGAAGGCTCACTTGTTGCTTACAACTGAGCCAACCACTTATGGTGACATAACTTAAAAGCAACAACAGTAACTCAAATGAAAAATTTAATTTAAATAAGCTATTAGCCAAAAGCTACACAGGTTCATTAACGCGAATTTGGCTCAAAATCTACCTGGCGTGGATGTTCAACTACCGGCAATTATAATGCAAGGACGAAGACAACAAATCTTACATTATCTAGCAAATTAGTAAAGTGGCCTCCAGAGGCAGAGTCTTTCTTACAGTCTAAAATCCTCGGATTAAATAAAAGAGAAATAATTTGCATCGAGAGGGACTTTCAATTAGTTTTCATTTAATTACTAATAAGTCTAATAAATCTGCAGCTAACTAATTTGCAATCGAGCTGGACTTTTTAAGGTAAACTGGCTTGCATTCAGTTTACACATAAATACAAAGATGAAAACTTCATGCGTGCAGTTCGTTTGGCACAAAACAGTAGTTTCATTGGATTCGGAACTTTGACTGAATTACCAGTGTTCTGTGGTATCATCCGCACGTCTGCCAGTGGGCACCAAATACGAAATAGCTTTTATAAAATCTGCAAGCTTGATATCATAGTGAAATATCTGGGGGTGTTATTTCTTCAAATATAAATATTCCTTACTAGTAAGAAATGATAATTTTAATGTCTTTTTGTATTCTTACAGAGAAATGTGACTTAGACTGCGGCTTTCAAGGTCACTGTGAAAATGGCCAATGCATCTGCGCAGATGGTTGGTCCGGAAGTAAGTGTGATGAAAAACTGTGCGATCCCCGATGCAAAGATAACGGACAGTGCAGGAATGGAACATGTCTTTGTATACAGGGCTGGAACGGAAAACATTGCACTCTTGGTGAGTACACGTATATAAGTGTTTATTTCTGTTCATGTACACTGCGAAAAAAGTGGGACAGTTCTATATCTCCTGATTGACGAAATTCAACTTGCGTTTTTCATGTCTCGAAAGCGCGACTTAGCATGCGTATTAGATTTATATATAGCATTGTTCTGATATAGGTGTTTTGACACAAAATAGGACTTTTTCTAATATTACATGACAATTTTTTCCACATTTCGATTCTACGACTCAGATTATGCCAAACTGTCAAGTTTTGTAAAAATCGCCCGAGTGGTTTCTTAAAAAATTAGCTCTCAAAATTTTAGCTCCTCAATATTAATTGAATTTGATATACATTTAATAGTATCTCCTTTTTTTTAAACTTACTTGACTTCTTCTTCCAGAATTCGAAAATTGGGCTCAATCCAAATATAATTCGCGCATTTTCTGTGATTTCTTATTAAAATGTGTATTTTTAATTTTATGATTTTTTTCGAAACGCTTTTGTATTTTAACCTTTTTGAAAATTTTAATATCATATTAAAATAGATATATTTTCTAAGCACAATTTTAAAAAAATTACAGTTGTTTTTTCAGAATTTCCTAAGATATATGTGAATTTACACATTGGCGCGTTTTGAAATTTGGCATATTCGTTACCAACGATAATAACGCCAAATGAGGTTTGCGAACTTTGTTGAAATTATTTGAAAGTAATCAACGTGACCATTCTTCCGCTCGTATGCAATGAAAAAAATTAAAGGAAAAAAGGTTGCTGTAAATTAAGAAGTTCGCCAAATGAATTATTCTTAGCTCAAACTGAAAAAATTACGCCAAGATAAATTTTTAAATTTCTCCACAAATTTCTTGGCAAAAATTACAAAATTTAGTATCTAGCCATAATTTGAGTCGTAGAATTGAATATGGGAAAAATATTTATATGTTATTTCAGAAAAAAATCCGAATTTGTGTCAAAATGCCTACATTAGAGCAATGCTATATATAAATCTAATATATATCCTAAGTCGCGCTTTCGTGACATAAAAACGCAATTTGAATTGCGTCAATCGGCCCAGTAGAATGGGAGATCTAAACTGTCCCTTAGGAAACTAGCGATCTGTGTACACAGTCTCGCCAAAATAAAACTTTTATTAAACTTTGAGTGAAATGATTTGCTTTTAAGAATGAATAAAATACTAGAAAATGGGAGAATATGTTGGTACTTGCGTATTAACACAAAGACATTAGTAGACGTCGTCATATTTTCGAGATGTGCCAAATTGTGGCGACCATGCATATAACCATTCTTCCAGCAAACATGCTCATAACAATACTTCAGTCAAGAAATGCGGCGATTTTCATATGCGTTCTTTTTTGTTGTACTCCAAGATCCAACGGTTTTTATAAACAAATCGTGATGTTCTTTGCCTTAAACTTTCTTTAAAATTATGAGCTTGTGGAATTTGCCAAAAGTGGTAAAATTAGTGGTACAGAATTTTCCTGAAACGTTTCTAAAAGGAACACCTCCTAGATAGCCACTGTTGCTGTGGTTTATACGAAGCTGAATTTACGCAGTTCTCTAACGTTTTTTAAACGAAAACATATCGCTGTGTACTTCGGGAGAAGAGTTAGCGCAAAAAAAATTACTGAAAGATTTGAAGAAGAATGTAGCTGTTTTTTTTATGTGCCATGTAATCGTTAATTCAAATTTGTGTTTTAAATTTCTAAAGTATGTTTTATTTTCAAATGTTGATAATGTTTGCCCCCCTTGGGATAAATATCGATAGTTTTGGAACTTTTCTTAAAACAAAAGGGGCTCGAAAAGCGCCAGATTGCACCCAATAAGTAACTTCTACCTTTGCATCTGTAAAAAAACCGCCAAATATCGCTAAGGTTGTTGCGTTAATACGTAAGTACGAATAGTTTTGTATACACATTGCAAAGTCTGAAATTTGAACGTCCAATATCTGGACCTGCAGATCACTGGGAATGATTTTTAGGATCGATCTTCTTTACAAGCTCTAGGAATGGTCATTTTAATACTCGAGAAAAACGCAATAAGCTGTAAAAGCGTATTTTAGTGTAAGACTCTTATTTGGAGTAGGATGTTATTCATATTGGTGTTCTTTTGTTTGCGTAGAAGCGAAGAAAAGAGAATGCTTATTAGTTTGCTCTGTTTGTTATTATTAATCTTATCGAAATGACAGTTTTAGGAAATGATAACGTCTTTGTTTTACTATTTCTACGAAACATTATCTGTTAATTATCCTAATTTATCCGTTAATCATCCGATGGATATCAGAATTTTTCTGGCACTGAAACGCAGATATGAAGTAGCGTTTTAGAAATAATGCTAAATTAACTCCAACCAAGAATTCTGGATACATTTGAATGTTAAAGCTTATGTGCGGGACATTGCACGATCATGATAAGATGTGCCTGCAGAGAGTTTTAAGAATTTTGGCACAGTTTTACAACCGGGAACCAAATTTCATGATGATGATGATGAGACTGCGAATCTGAAGATTGTATAGTCATTAGGTTATTTTGAAGTAGGATAGGTGAGAAATGTGCAGTGTCCTCGTGTGCAGAACTCGAACCCTGGACCTCTCGAATACGCTTCCAATTATGCCACGAGGCATACGGATATTGGGAGAAAATACTTTATAAAGTTTCCGGAAATTGCCAAGCAGTGTTTCTCAATGATTTGAATATGAGAAGATATACTAAATGAAGATGATACGACCGGAGACAATACCTTAACTATCAATCAGTTAACGGAACGATGAATATCTATAGCATGATTTTAATTCTAGAGAATATTGGCGTTTCGTCTTCGAGTCACATTTTAATTTCACATGCTCATGATTCACGAAAAATCTTTTTTTACGAAAAATATCTCTTTTTTAAAGAAATAATAATAAACGATATTTTTGTAATAATATCCACATGTTATCTTACTATATTTAAACTAATGATCTAAAATCCAGAAATTTCCGGAATCGCCGTTCTCGATAATTTCGGCTCTCGGAATTTGTAAGTTATAAATAAACCAAAAAGGTTAAATAAACCAAATCTCAAATTAATAATACTGACATTGTTCGAAACCAATAATTTAAGTCTCAGTAGCAAGTGCACCTTTTTAAATAAATCTTAGTCTAATACTACTTCAGTTCTTCCATGTAATGCTAGATGTAATTCTGTCCTCGCTTGAAAATGGACTTTCTTTCTGACCGCTCGACTCCTCTGACCCCAGACGAGTGTGTTATAAAAATGATATTTATAAGAATGTGAATCTCATTTTTTTTTGTTCTACATCCAAAATGAAAAACTCTGATGTGTACATAACATGCCTTCCTTGTACGGAATATTAAATTATACGCATTTTTCTTGCATTTCATTTAAACGTATTAAATTGAATTAAACCTGCTTCTTCGATAACGTAAAAACCGCAATATGATGCATGCATTCTTTAAAATTCACTATATTGTTTACCATAGCGACATTCTGGCGCTAGGTTCGCTTAACAGCGTTAAATTTCATTCATTTTATAATTCAGAATGCATAAAATTTATGTATATCATCTGAAGAATTATCTGATCGTAGCCACATGTCGTATTCTAATACTATAATATCTAAAGCGATGTATAAAAGAAATTAAACAAACAAAAAGAAACAGTTTTTCACAGACGATTCAGTGTTTCTCATTCAATTAATTCAGATATCATTTTGTAGAGTCATTAAGAATTTTTTTGGAAGCAGAAGAATGAAAAATGAGCAAAGCCTTCGCCCGGAATCGAACCACGGACCTCTCGGTTCTGCGTCAAGCGTGCCAACCATTACACCACGAAGGCAAGCGAAGAAGGCGGGAGAAATACCTTATAACTTCTCGACAAGGCAAAAATACATAAAAGTTCAAAATATCTATATTAAAAATTAAGAAGTAAATCTCATAATCAAATAAATACCATAATAAATCGAAGTAATCTCATAAATTGTACTATTAAAATCTGTTTGCGTTTTTCTGTTTGTTTGTAACATCATCTTCTCAACGGCGGGGTGTTGAGTTTTGAGAGAAGTACCCCAGAAATCCGAAAATTCGAAGGTAAGCCATTTCGACCATTTTCACCTTTGTACGATTTTAATCAGCCAGATATCTATTAAAACTCTTAAAATGCTAATTTTCACAATCCTTTTCCGCGTGGCAATATCATCGCTCGCTCTAGATAAAAATCAAATTTATATTTGAACGTTGAAAAAGCACGCGATTGCACGTGATATAATTCTTTGTCGAAAAGTTTTCGTTAATGCGAGCATTTTATAAGTAAGACCTGCTATTGGTAACTTGATTTGTTTCAGGTTAGGAAAATAGACACGACATGTTATTGGTGCGTTAATTCTTTTATTGATATTGAAAAAAAAGTTGAGATGTTACATTAAAATTTATACCATGACGTCACTCGCATACCTCAATTGTCAAAAGATTTTGTTTCCTGGTTTTGGCAACAAAAAACTTATTCACGAATTGGTTGTTGCTTGAGAAGAATAAACAGATTTCATTCACATTAAAATGCTTTTATACTGTTACGGATTTCACATTTATTTGGCTATTTATTTAGAATTGTAATTAAAATTGCTTTATATTCCCGGTGCAACGCAGACACTTCTGACACCAAAAATTGTTGCGTTCGTTATGGATTGAATGCACAAGTCGTTAAAAAGTTAACAAAAATTTATTCTTTCCACAAGAAATAAATCAAAATGCTGAAATATTTCTTCAGAGATATGCGTACAATATCACAATATCTCAAACGTTAAACAGAATTCACTTTAAAACAGATAAACTAATTCTATCTCGCAGCGAAATCGCTACAATCAATCACAGCATTAAGTAAACAAACAACAGTTCGCTTTAAAGAGCTACAACTATTATAACAACAACGACTGAGATGAGGTGTTTAAATTCGGCTTTTATAAGCATTTTAATTATCACTAGAACAATCTCGATTTTTCTGGATGGCAACAGCAATTACGATATATTTATTTATTAAACATTAAATGCACGCTCTCTTTTATTTTTATTTCTTTGACGTACTTTCTCTTCAAAAATCGCCTGCGTTGCACGGGAAATATAAAGCAGTTTTAATTACAATTCTAAATAAATAGGCAAATAAATGTGAAATCCGTAACAATACATTTTCTTTTGTGGTTTACATAGAACTTATAAATTTTGCTTTGGCTCCAGCTTGCTAGTTAACATTATTTTTTGGAACAAACAGAAAAGTCTGCATATTCTTGTCTTTGACATGTTGCCAATGACAAGTTACGAACCGTTTCATAAATCTATTATCTGTAACTTTCAGATCAGCTCCCTGTATTCATCCTGTTATTTGATGCAAACAGGAAAATCAGAAGGATTGTGCTTGTTGCATGGTGCTGCCGATATATTATGTATTATTTTATCTCTGATGCTTTTAAATTTACAATTAGCTCTCCTAGTTTAGAGCATTATTTGCTACAAAGTGCTTACTTTAGCAGTCCACTAACGTCCTTAAAATTGTGTATATTTCCACTGACACATTGACAGTAATCAAGGAAATGTACATTTAGAGTAAACTTAGAGACTACATTTTAATCAGCGCTTCAGAGTTAAATCCGAAATGTTTACTGTCACAGACTATTTGGATAAGTGTAAGGATTATATAAACGGTTTGATGCATTATTGTAGGTAGAACAATGAAATCCATTGAACGTAAATTAGCATGTGCATGTAGCACAAAACGTTATTTATACTTCGCTGATAGTATAACGAATAAAAGCATTAAACAACAAGATTATTGCCAGAACTTCAAGCAACTTTGTTGCTCGAAGGTTTCCTTTGCTTTTAACGTAGCATTAATAAAAACCAGAATTCTTAAACTTTTATTTCTACGTGCTGTTCTTCTGGAATAATATAATGAATAATATAATGCATGACGAATAGAAGAATGCATGACGGAATAGAAGGAGGCATAGAAAAATTTCGTGCCGACTTCCCTAGCCTGTCACACAACTTCCAATTAAATCTTATGAAGTTAAAGAATAAGATCATTCCTATCTGTAATTATGATCACAATTCTCGTAACTAAGTGAAGCGGCCAATGGCCAAGTTAGGTGACAATTTGTATTTCATTATGCTTCTGTATTCTGTTTCCTTTATTTTACAAATTTTGTACCATTTCTTATGCTTCTCCATTAATGTATTGTGAATGTTGCCTAAAATTGTTCCACTTGTTTGTGTAATTACACCGATCATCAAAGTTAAAGCATAATGGCAGAAATAAAACGTAACTTTAAGGTATTTCTCCCGCCTTCTTAGTATGCCTTCATGGTGTAGTGGTCAGCACATTCGTCGTGTATTCGAGAGGTGTCCGTGGTTTGAGCCCCGGCAAGGGCATTGCCTATTTTTCCTGTACTCTTGCCTCCATATAACCTAATGTCTCTACAGTGGGGCCTGAATTAAAAAAAGGTGGTCATGATGATTTTCCACCAGCAGGATTTGGTAATTGGGTCCCCTAGTCCCCAGTCGCTCTTTATAGGGGGACTATATAAGATATTTCTTCCGCCTTCTTGTCATACCTTCGTGTAGTAGTGGTTAGCACACTTGGCGCATATTCGAGAGGTGCATGGTTCAAGTCCCGGCGAGGGCACTGCTTAATTTTCATCTCTTTTGCTTTCAAAAAATGCCTAATGTCTCTACAACTTAATGTAAAATTATTACTAGAAATTTTACAAAAGCATTAGTTAGCATAATCGCAATATTTGGCAGTTGATTATTCCTAAACCTTCTATAAGGTATTTCTCCCGCCTTCTTCGCATGACTTCGT
>KK119277.1:342322-378684 GCA_000611955.2 Stegodyphus mimosarum | reverse complement strand
TCGCATGCCTTCTTCGTGTAGTGGTCTGCATGCTCGACGCGTAACCGAGAGGTCCGTGGTTCGATTCCCGGCGAAGGCGTTGCTCATTTTTCACCTCTTCTGCATCGAAAAAAAATACCTAATGTTTCTACACTTGGACAGAGATGCATACCTCACAAATTGATTTCATAGACTTTGCCAAAGTGTTGACCACGTTTTGTGGAACAGCATGCCACTCTTCTAAAAGTGCACGTTTCAACCTCTGGACGGTCCGTGGAGGAATTTGGCGCGTAGAAATTTGGTGCCCTAAGGCATCTCGCACATACTGAATCGGGTTCAAGCCGGAAGAGTAAGATGGCCAATATATTACAGTAATATTTTCTGTTTGCAAGTAATATAACACTACATATGATCGATTAGGCCCAGCACTGTTATCCATTAGCGAAATTACTGGGCCATCAGTATCCCCAAACAGTCTAAATTCGGGATCCTACATCTCGTCCACATATCTCTGAACGGTTACAGAACCTCTTTGAAAGACATGCAGCTCGGTGTGGCCATTTGTCATGATTCCTTGCCAAACCATTAACCCTTTGACATACAAATAAGACACGCGTCGACGCGTCCAAAGAATACCATTTAATTTGGCTTAACTGTGGACACACATGTGCAAGCTTAGAAGCAGAACGTTATATTTTCAAATTCACATTGCCATACAACAATAGTAGTATTCTGTGCGGCGCTGGCCGAAGAGACTTCTTGACTTCTGGGAGACGTCTGAGTCTACAATGGCACATGAAACGAATGTCGTCTTCCGGACGTCATTTTATGTCAAGGACTTAAACCGCAGTCGCGAAAATAGTGTAGGCAAGTTGCATGTTCCTTCCTCTCTCCAGATCAAAAGTCTAGAATCACTGTTCAGACTATATCTGGACTTGTCAGCTAACAATACTCGATCCCAGTCGTCTTGTCTCCATTGAACATGAAGACGGCACCAGTTTAAACGGACCTCTCTGGAAACTGAAGTGCACGGAACACAAACCATTGCTTTCCTCGTAAACTGTCCAACCTCGGTAAGTCTTTGTGCAGCAGTATAACGGTAAATTCGAATTCCTGTGTCAGCTTGAAGGTCTAAAACAGTGATTCTCAACCACTGTGCCTCCAAATTTTGGAAATGTATACAGTAATTATAATAGGTTTAATCCTAGTATACGGTACACATGAGAATTGGCGAAATTCCGTTTTTAAGAACTTAATAAGCACGCCAATTGTGGTATCCAAGCCGATTTTGGCGATCTGGAGGAGAGAGCAATTCGAAGAATTTTCGCGCATGTTCGCTGTGTAATTTAAACAGAGATGTTCTGATTGGTGCAGATGGAGATTAGCTTACTTGTTGGATGTTTTTGTTGTTTTTAATCACATAAATTCAAGTATGCAAGGGGCGAAAAAAATGTATTAACCTCAACAGATAAACTGGTGAGATTCCAAAAACAAATAAGTTTATGGACGAAGAATAAAGCTCAGGAATACAATTTGGAAAAGTTTGAGTCACTCCGAAAAGATTTTAATAAAAGTATTCATAAAATTGTTATTGACCATTTGACGCCATGAGAAGAGAGAATTGTTCATTATTTCCGAATTTAAATATAAAAAAAATTGATGGGGTTCCTAATCCATTTGTGATGGGGAATACTTCTGTATTTGAATTAACTTTGAATGAAGAGGAAGAACTAATTTCGTTTTCTAATAATCGAGATTTAATTTTAAAATATACTTTACCTTTATTTATTAAATTTCATGTTCTTCGCACTTAAACCATAAAATTCAATTCAACAGCAATATCGTAAAATAATTTTTAAATAAGTTTATCTTTAGAATTTCTGATACGCAGTTCCGCGCGCTTTAGATGAAAAGGTTTTTTTTTTTTTTTGGCCTCAGAGAGTGTTGCCATTGTTCGCTTTTAAATCGTTTGAGTTTGTTCATCAAAAATTCCTTAAAGGTTTACAAAATATGAAATAGATAATAAAACAAACTCCAAATTTGATCTTCTAGATGCGGATATTCGGGTGGAAACGTACATTATTCAAAATTGGATGGCTCTAGGTACCGTTGTTTTATCACAATGCGAGAAACATGTATATATTTATGCAGATGCTTCATTATTAATTTCGTTAAATATAATACATGGCGATAATATTTGGTGGCAGAAATATGGAAGGCTTTTTTTTACAGTGAATGACGCAAAATGCCAAAAGGAATTAATACCCCTTCTGGCAAATTGCCCCTTTGGCGTAGCAAAAAACATATTGTTGCATTATACGGGTTCGTGGATTTGAGAGTATCCGATGAAAACACGATGCAGAACAATAAAAAGCACAATTTATTTACAAGAATCACCATTTACAGCACAGTTTCAAAATTACCTTTAAAAGCGTCGAAAATCTACAATAAATACGCTGAAACAATCAGCAACACAGCTTCAATCTGTAACTGTAAAGGTAGCTTCACGGCAACACTAAACTTATAATAAACACCGTGGAACAATCACCAATACACTGTCAAACTATACTGTAAAGGTAGCTTCACGGCAAAGCACTATCTCGATCGCTTTCCGTTCACAAAACTCTCGCGTAGCTTAGCACTCACAGTAAGCAGCTATTCTCACAATAAGCAGCGATTCTCACAATGCCGGCTCTCAGAAACGCAAGGGTTTATATAGCTTTTCCTTAGGTTCCACAGGTTTCAAGAAATATCTCGACAGGAAGTTATTCTAGAAGCTTCCTGATTGGACCATGGAATATCACCTATTTGGTCGCCAAATGGGCGATAAAGTCGCCAATCTGGCAACCCTACCAAACACTATTTTATGGCAACCCTAGTGCTATACCGGAAGGCTTACATACAGGCGCAACCGCCGAATTTTTCGCAACAATATTTATCTTGAGCGTAAAAATCAAAACACATTAATTAAAAAAACAGTAACATAACGGATTAAAATAAATTTTTAAATTGCATATAGATAACTTAATAATTAACCCTGTGCTTACCTATATTTCTTAGCCTAAATTATTCAAATACATGTTAACTGGTCAATCGATTATAAGAACTCGTTAACAGTTAGCAAATTAAAAAAAAATTAAAGCTCTTTTTCATTCTTTTCTACTCGTTTTGCTGAAAAAAATATATGCGATAAAAAATAATATGTGAAAATAAGCTGCTTAAAGCGTAAAAATCAAATTTGTATTTAACTGAATAAGTAATATTGGCGAATAAACGCTTAGCCTAAAGCAATAATTTTTTTTAAACATAGAAACTGATTATCTGAAAAAAAATCTACATAGTTAACCATTTTTTTTTTCCATTCTTTAGATAATTCTAAGTTCTGCTGCACTTTTTTCTGGCCAGCTGCAGTGATTTTAAGCCATCTATTTATTTCCAAACAATTTTCCCAGAAAATTGTTTTCTTTATTTGTTTATTTTTTTTTTTTTCTCATTGCAGAGGGTTGTCCCAAGAACTGCAACAACCACGGCGAGTGTGTCACAGGTGAGGACGAGGAATGGGAGTGTGTTTGCGAATCGCACTGGGAAGGACCGGATTGTTCCGTTCCCCAGGAAAGAAAATGCGACGACAACATCGACAATGATAACGGTAACGTAGTTATTTATGCGGCACATAAACATAATACTGTAGTTTTACAAAGAGAAGGGTTTTTTTTTTTTTTCGTGTTCCTTTTTGCTGTTTTTGCCTAGTGTGGGTACTTTTTTTTTTCATTTTCGTTCCTCGTTAACGATTCCCTTAAATACAATATGCGCATAATTTGTGGGCCTATTTGTACTAGGTCCGTTCATGATAGAAGTAGTGAATAATAGTGATTTAATCTTCTTTTCAAATAATAAAAGTTCTGAGTGTTAACATTCGAAAGTGCCTGTAATCTTATACACCTAAAAGCAGCACGTGATAAATAATTTGAAATTTTATTTGCGAAGAATACGGCTAATAACGCAAACCAGAAAACAAAAGTTTGGGATTGCATACTAGAAAGCAATCATTTTCAAAGATGAACATCAGTATCCTTTTGAGCAGTTTCAAATTCATGTTTTAATCGCCACTCAAATCTGTTGAACGATGTCTGGAAATGCGTTACTTTACAAAAATGTGTATTTTAAGCTTAAATGATTAAGCTCATTTAGTTTCGACCCTTGAACACTTTTAATTGTGAATACCAAACATCTGTTTGCAATCTGCGTAAAGCTATTAAGAAAGAAATTACCTCGAAACCGCTGGCTGATTCTAAATTGTTCTCTCCTATACTTATTATATGGCCTGCAATTATAATTTATATTTTAAAAGTGCCCGTGTAAATTTCTTATTTCTTTTCTCAGCACAGAATATGAGATCTGTAGATCTACAGAGAAATTACACGAGAAAATTAAATTTTTTTCAATCATTTCATTTCTTAAGAATATTTCTGAAATAGTTACTGAAATAACACCATATGATTTTAGAATTATGCACTATCCGAAAAAAATTATACATATGTACTCTCACCTACTATTTGGAAATCACACAGACCATATGATATACACTGGTTATCATAAGTTAAGAAAAAATCACAAAAATCACGATTACTTAAAAAGTTACATGTAGCATTTTATGAACCTTACCCACAATATACAACACATAGTAAGCTATCAAATAACATAAAGAGAAATAACCAGATAATTATGGTAGTATGGAAATTAGCACATGTATAAAATGAACAAATCGAAGGTGTCAGTTTGCTACAGAAAGAGTACCTTCAATGTGGAATATGATCTCCTCTAGAAGCAATACAGCACATACAGCGATGTGTGACGCTTTCAATTATGCGCTCTATCGGTTCCATAGGAAGCGAGAGCCACTGCTCTTGCAAAGCAGTCGCAAGCGCAGCAAGGGTCTCGGGGGCGGATTGAGAGCAGCTAGACGTCTCCCTAAAGCATCTCAAATGTGCTCGATAGGATTCAAGTCCGGGGATCGAGCTGGCCACTCGATACACATAATTGTTTCCTATTGAAGATAATCATCTATGATGGGAACCCTGTGTGGTCTTGCATTGTCATCCTCTAACAGGAAAGCAACACCTATTGTCCCGGCATGTGGGCCCACATAAGCATCAAAGATGTCATCTCTATAAACCTCAGCATTCACGGTTCCCCTTGGAAAGACATGGAGGTCTGTGCGTCCACCCAAACTCAGACACTACCTCTTCCGTATGCATCTCTTTCACGGATGTTTGGCGGATGATAACGGGTTCCAGGTTCTCTCCATATAAAATAACGCCTAATATCGCTTTCTAGACTAAACCTGGACTCATCCGTAAAGAGAACAGCCCTCAATTGATCAGGCATCCATCGCACATGTTGTCGTGCCCACTGCAAACGGTCCCTACTATGGCGTGACGTGAGCGGCACGCAAATGGCTGGTCGCCTCGGCTACAGACCACCTTCATGAAGCCTTCCACGCCCAGTTGATGCTGACCTTCGGGTGGCTGCAGCAAGGGAGGATCTAAGAAAAGTCGGAGTAGCGGTTCTGTTCTTTATGGAAAATTTAAAAATTTATCTTGGCGCATTTTTTTGTTTGCGCCAAGAATAATTCACTTGGCGAGCATCTTCATTTATAGCAATCTATTTTCCTTTCCTTTTTCTCGTTGTAGATGATCGGCAAAAAGACATTTTTCATTTCTCTTGCTTCGAAATAATCTAATTTTTCTACAGGATATGTACTAGATTTATATATAGCATTGTTCTCATATAGGTACTTTGACAAAAAATCGGGCACTTCCTGAAATGGCATGCCACATTTTTTCCATATTTCGATTCTACGAGTCAAATTATGCCGAATTGCTAAGTTTTCTATCAATCGCACGAGTAGTTTTTAAAACATTACCATTTAAAATTTTAACTCTTCAATGTTGATTGAATTTGGTATAGATTTGTCAACATCTCTTTTTTATTAAACTTATTTGATCCTTCCTTTCACATTTCAAAATTGAGTTCATTCCAAATACAGCTCGCCCATTTTTATGACTTATTTTCAAATAATTTTTATAAATTTTTCAAAAAAAAATATTCAATTATAAACTATAACATTTTCTTTTATTGTCATAAAGTAGATGTATATCTAAGCATATTTGCAAATAATGAAGAGTTTTTGTTCCAAAACTTCCTAAGATATATGTGAATTTGTACATTGACGCGTTCTGAAATTTGCCGTGCTTGTTATAAGCGATAATAACGCCAAATGTGGTTTACTCACTTTGTTGAAATTATTTGAAATTATGAACGATGACTTTTTGCTGCTCCTGTACAATGGAAAAAAAGGAAAGGAAAATAGGTTGCTATAAAAAAGTTCGCCGAGTGAATTATTCTTGGCGCAAACTGAAAAAATGCGCCAAGATGAATTTCTTCGTAAACGTCGCAACCAAATTTTACAAAATATAACATTTAGGCATAATTTGAGCCTGTAAAATCGAAATATCGAAAACAAATGGCATGTCATTTCAGAAAAAGTCCGATTTTTTGTCAAAATACAGATATTAGAAAAATGCTATATATAAATCTGATATATATCCTAAGTCGCGCTCTCGAAACATGAAAAACGCAATTTGAATTTCGTCAATCGGCCCAGTAGAACGGGAGATATAGAACTGTCCACCCCTTTTTTTGCGCAGTGCATAAATAATGAAGTTAAAGTAAACCATTCAGGAAGATCACATCCCTAAGCCTACCACCTCTATAAAGAACCAGCTTTTCTCAGACACAGAAATAAATATCGGTAATGTTTTTTAAAGACGATCATCTCTACAAAAGACCAATATCGTGTTGAACAGTTGTTGGCCATTTTAGAGAAGATAAATATAATTTATTTGCTTAGCTACTTTTATTCTAAGCTCTTTTACTTCAAATAATTATATTTATTCGGCTGATTACAGTGAAGAATAGAAACAAATTAATTAAATTCCATTGAATGGAAACAGTAATAAATTTAGTACTAGTGTATCATTCAAATGAGTAAGAACAAAAGCGTATGTTATGCAAGAGATTGAAATAAAACTATTTCAAACTGAAATGTACCTTTAATAAATTAAATTTCTTGAAATGAATGATTTTTTTCTGTATATACTGAAATTAAACACAATGTTTTTTTGATTTTTCTTTACTCTCAGAGTATTAACAAAGGCATGCTTTTCATTTGCACACAATAAAACACACATTTTGTATTTTAAAATCCCTTTAGAAAACGAGGCTTATTATGCAGCAAGTAAAGACTCAATAAATATACAATAGACCCATTTATTTAACAAATGACTGTTTTCTAATAATACTTATAAACTAAATATTCTTAAGCATAGTAAAGCGGTCTACTTATTATACATATGTGTCTATTAATTTAACCGTTTCTTAAATATATATGCCGTGTATTATGTATTTATGTCATCTAAATGAACAAAACCTCTCGTGTGGATTGGTGGGAGAGAAGAGGAGTGGGAGACCCCTGGATTCCCCCCGGAAAATAGAAGTCCAACCTCTCTTCGGAGTAGGCTCTGGCAATCATTCTTCCATGTGGTCATGAACACGACAACAACAACAAATGAACAAAAATTTAAAAACATGTAAATGAATTAATAACGAATATACTTTGAAAAACGAAAAGTAATCCGGGTAAGTGAAGTTCCAGATAACTAAAACTTTTAGAATACGGATAAATGAAATTTCATTGCTTGAAGAAAATTTCGTGGGTTACTCACATGAAAAGAGACAACACCTTTTAATATTTTTCTAGAATAAATTGTGATTAGTTTCTATGCCTGCAGATTTACATCGTAAGTATCATTGGTGTTTTTTTTGTTGTTGTTGTTTTGTTTTTTACATTTTAGGTAGAAAACAATAAAGCTTTGGTTTTTTATGTCTATTTTATTTACATTTTTTTACGTTATAAGCATCACTGCTTTTTGCCTGATTGTTTTTTACATAATAGGTTAACATTATATTTTGATATTAGTCAGGCTGTTTCTATGTAGTATTTTAATTTTTTTTAAATAAACGTTGCGTCGGAGATTAATCAACAGCGTCATTCCTGCGCCTTTCTAAGCCTGACCCTCCGTATAATTTTGGTTTAGGATCTACTAGCTGAAGTTCTCTACAATAAAGTTTTAACAATGATGCATTTCATCGAGTTTAAGTTCCGTTATAAGTTATATACAGCGAGTTAGTAAGTGTCCTTACACCGTCCTTTTTACCGTTGGTAGTATATATGTACACTGCGAAAAAAAAAGAACAGTTCTATATCTCCCGTTCTACTGGGTCAGTTGACGCAATTCAAATTGCATTTTTCATGTCTCGTAAGCGCGATTAGATTTATGTATATCATTGATCTCACACAGGTATTTTGACACAAAATCGGACTTTTTCTGAAATGACATACCAATTGTTTTCCATATTTCGCTTCTCAGAAATAACTCATAAATAAGATAATAACTTCTCATAAATAAGAAATTCATGCCTAAATATTAATTTTTGTAAAATCCGGTGCGAAATTTAAGGAGAAATTCAATTGAATTTATCTTGGCGCAGTTTTTTCAGTGTGCGCCAAGAATAATTCACTTGACGAACTTTTTAATTTATAGTAACTTATTTTTCTTCTTTTAGTTGTGCAGGGGTGGAAAAAAAAGTCCTCATTCGTACTTTCAAATAATTTGAACAAAATGCGTAAACTATATTTGACATTACTCTTTTAACAAATAGGCCAAATTTCAAGACAAGCCACTATGTAAGTTAACGTAAATCGTAGGAAATTTCGAATAAAGAACTCTAATTTTTTTTGTAGGTATGCTTAAAAATATATCTACTTTAAAATGACGGTAAAAATTTCATAGGTTATAATTCAAAATATTTTCCGAAAAATTATTTAAAAATACACATTTTAAAAATAAATCATAAAAACGGGCAAATTTTATATGGAATGAACCTAAATTACAAAATGTGAAAGGAAGAATCAAAAACGTTTAGTAAAATAAGATGTATTAATAAATATATACCAAATTCAATTAATAGTGAGCGGCTAAAATTTTGAGAGCTAATGTTGTAAAAACTAATTGCGCGAATTTTTTAAAATTTGACAATCTGGCTCAATTTGAGTCGCAGAATCGAAATATGGAAAAACCTTCGCGTGTCAATTAAGAAAAAGCCGATTTTGTATTAAAATACCTATATTACGACAATGCTATATATAAATCTAATAGATATCCTAAGTCGCGTTTTCGAGACATGAAAAACGCAAGTTGAATTTCGTCAATTGACCCAGTAGAACGGGAGATATAGAACTGTCCCTTTTTTTATACTGTACTTCCATTTACGACAGCGTTTTAAATAAAATAAGTATTTATAGTGTGATATTTTTAAAGTATAAAAATCAGTTCTATAAATATTACGAAGACCAGTTTTTTATATGTTCTACTATTGTATGCACTAATTATTATTAACTTGTAATATACTGAAGTTTATACTCATCCTAAAAACGAGGAAAAAAATTGACTCCCGTACCCCCGAAATTGGACTAAGATAATTAATTTCTTAGTTTTTCATTGTCAGAAAATGAAACATCCCTTTCCTCGATAGGTCGGTTAAAAAAAATACTACATTAGGATAATTCCAGGGTAATTTTTTTTTTCATTTAAAGTTATTCTGTAATATTTCTTGTAATCTTTCATAACTGTGTTATATTATAGTATGCAGAAAGCTGTAAGGTTTTGGTTTAAACTAACAAAGTTTTATGTTAATTTTCTCTTTCCTGTAAGTTCTTATTTCAACTTCCCGTTAGAATGAACGCGCGTTTCAGCTTTATGCTAATTTGAAGTGGAGCCAAGTGTTGTATTTAAGGGATGTCGGAACCCCCTATACCGACAATGTTAAATTGGCCATTTTCGATGTACCTTTTCTCAAAATCTGCTGTAGATATACTCTTGAAATTTTTTGTGTAATTAACGTACACCTATCTTATTATACTGAAATGAGCTTTTGAAACATTTTGAATTTTAGACTAATTTATAGACTATTTTATTAGGCATAGTAAAATTTAGTACTTTTCTCAAGCAAAAAAAATTGTGAAATTTTTTTTATCTTAATTTATCACAAAAAGCTCATTTCAGTAAATATTAGAAAATAAAATAAATAAGCCATACAAATTTTAGGTACCTGGCAGCAGTGTTCCTGAGAAAAGGTACATCGAGTATAAAAAAATCACGTTTGGAGAAAAACGCGTTTTTATGTAAAATTCCTCATTTATCAAAGCATTAGATCATAAAATTAAAGTAGATTTTTTTAAAGTTCTAATTTTCATAGAGATTAAAGTATAGTATTTATAGAAAGCTAAAAGTGTAGAGAATTTGAAAATGCAAAAATCCCAAATCTATATTTTTTGAAGATTTTTGGCTTCCAACACCCCTTAAGGGTTGGCAAGGAGCTTCTCGGTGTGAGAGAGCTTTTAGTCTCAGATCACTGCGGCTCTGTTCAACGTCCACCTGACTAGCTAGCATTTAAATTCTAAGCCTTAGCGCTGTTACGCTATTACTTATTGAAATAATCTAAGTGCGTTAGTATTAGCTAAATCTTGCTACGCACCATTGATCGTTTAGCATAGAGGCCAACCTCGCGTTCATAGCTCTGTGAGCAACGACTGCTTAATTTCTATTTAACTTTATTTTAAATTATTTGATTGTTCAAGTTAGACCCAAGTGCGGTCATTATTTTCTGTTATCCCTCCCGAGTTGGGAAGTAGCTGTAAATAATAGTGGTATAATAAAGGAGGATTTTAAATCCTTCTTACGTGCAGTTATTCTACGACTTAACCACAGTATTCTACCACAGAACATAGCTGCATTCAGCTCCCTGTTCAAGATCAGGACTTTAACTACTTCACGAATATGTTCGCCAAAAGTATGCACAGAACACTCAGTCCTGACGAAGTATTTTCAGACAAATAATTTATAAATTTTCAAATGTTAAAAATACATAATTAATATTCAAATGGGTTTTATTATTACTTTAAGATAATAATGGTATTATCATACAAGAATTTCATTGATTAGAAGTAGTTTTTATCTTTAATTTATTCGAATAGTGTCACTAGTTACCCAGTACTTGAAACCTGCCACTATTTTCTGAAATTCAAATTTGAAAAGATTCCGTGAATAAAATCTCCATTGTTTTGAGGAGAGAGAGATTAAATGTTTATGCAACAGTTTCCTTATCGCTTAAACTGTTAATATGATATATTTTTCCTAAGCTAGTATTTACTTTTTAGTACATGGAAATTTACATGTTTAACTCTTCTTAACTTATATGTGTACATTTCCTGACTTTTCTCGTAAGTTGATCGCAACTTTTGAATTTTCCCGAAACACTACTCAAACTTTAAATGCTTCGGTCAATTTTTAGGGTACGCGTGCCAAACACTTTCCATTTATTTTTTTTTTAGAATGTGTATAAAGTTTTACTAATCGTACCTTTAGATAGGAAGACTCTGTATAAAATGTTAGATTTTGTGATTCTTGCAAAACTGTTTTCTAAATTCTAAAATAGGAATATTTGCTTTAATTAACAGATTTTTTTGTGACTGGAAGTATATTCTTACAACCAGGAATAGAGAAAATAAAATGCTGTTTCATTATTTTTACGGATATCTGTCGAATAATGTATTAACGGCATTGTTTCTTGTGTTATCTTTTAGATGGTCTTGTAGACTGTGCCGACAGCGAATGTTGTTTGAGTGGGAAATGTGATAATCATACTTTGTGCCAACGAGCTCCGGATCCTTTGGACATTCTGTTGAGAAAGCAACCTCCGGCTATCACTGCTTCTTTCTTCGAACGTATGCAGTTTCTCATCGAAGAGCAATCTTTGAGAAATGGATCACCGATGAAGACAGCTGTTAATGGCAGGTACAGCCTTGGCCTTTGCACTTAGATCAGAATTTTCCATTCAATATTTGTGAGACAATATATAAAAGGTGTCCCATAAAGATTGCAACTTTTGAGTGCATAATAACATACAAATGTAATGCCGAAATGAAGTAATTTTAATATTAAATATTTACATGTTCTTGCAGTGTATAGTACCCGTGATTATGTGTGAAATATGATATTACTCAAACGCCTTCCACAACTATTCGTTTGCTCGATGAAATGTTCTAAAACTTTTCGGCATACTTGCACCTCCAGTTCTGAAATCTTGACTTTGAGCTGTGGAAGTGATATCGGCTTTGTTGGCTTACACACGAGATTTAAAATACCACCACAGAAAGAAATCACATGACCTAGGTGGGCGGTATTCAAATGTTGTGTACGTCGGCTAATAGATTTCACAGCACTTTCAGCAGCATTATCCCTCACGATGGCGATCTTTTCAGCAGAATGACCAACACGAAAGCGTCCCGAGGGTTTAATGTCCACAGCCTAATCGGTTTCTCAGATTTAGCAATCAGTCTCATCACAGTTTACTTATGTTGCTGTTGATCCTTATCTGAAATGTCTGACAATTACATCAGAATAGATCCACGAAATTCATCGTGGCAAGAAGGGCAAGATTGAGACTCCTGTTGCAAGAACCTCGAGCATCATTACAGATGACAGTATGATGTCCTCCGAAAACAATGCGGCAAAAACATCGCGGACGAAAACGTCGCGGAGAAAACGACGCAAGGCGAAAATATCGTGGTATAAAACATCGTGGAAAAAAAGGAAACAAAGAGAAGACATCGCAGTTCTAAAATATCGTGGTACAAAATATAGTGGTCGAAAATAAAGTGGTTCAATAATTTCCCAATTTAAACACATCGTCGTCGAAAATATCGTGGTAAGAAATAAAGTACCTACAAATCATCGCATGACGATAACATAGCACACATGTTTTCAGGTTTTAAAAGTTGTAACTGCATATTCTCATAATGATTTGGAAGCGCAAGAAGAAAATAGGGGTATTTTTACTTCTACATTTTCGTATCTTTGAATGAACTAATGGATTTTTGGTGAAAAAGTAAGAAGAATCCTTAAGCATTTAAAAATTGAAAATGTGTACAAAATTAATGCAACTTGGTAACACTTAATAGAATTTTAAATTTACATAGATGATTAACCTCATGCAGCTGTTTATCTTCCTTTTGCTAAATATATTTAGACTATATTTTTCATGAAAAATTATCAGTAAATATTTATAAAAAAAAGATTAATTTATTAATGATATTTCTTAATTAACTATGTAAATTAAAAATTTTATTAAGTGCTAGAAGTCGCATTAATTTTCTACCCATTTTCAATTTTTAAATGTTTAAGTTTCCTTCTTACTTTTCAGCAAAATTCTGTTAGTTCATTCAAAAAGGTGAAATATAGAAGTAGAAATATCCATCTTTCCCTCTTGCACTCCCAAATCATTATGCAAATATACAATTACAACATTTAAAACCTTAAAACTCATGTGTCAGATATTATCGTCATGGGATGATTTGTAGGTACTTTATGTTTTACTACGATGTTTTCGACAACGATGTTTTTAAACTGCAAAGTTTTTGAACCGCTTTATTTTCGACCACGATATTTTTTACCACGATGTTTTAGAACTGCGATGTTTTTTCTCTTTGCTTTCTTTTCTCCCGCGATGTTTTATACCACGATGTTTTCGCCTTGCGTCGTTTTCTCGGCGACGTTTTCGTCCGCGATGTTTTCGGCTGTAACCGACAGTATGGCTTTGTGCAGTCCTACACCCAATTTTGATGGAGAGCAGCCGGGGTGAGGAGACGGATCCATGGATTTCCCATCCCTCTTCCCCTACCATCAACCTGTCTAGAGGATTTTCATCTCGACGCGCATTTAGAGTACGCCCATGCCGTACAGGTACTATATATTTACAAACATCCGTTCCTTCTCCGGGATTCGAACCCGGGCCTTTCGGTATGGCAGTTAGCGTTGCTAACCATCCTCCCGGCTGGGCCGCACTGTCAACTTATTCAGTGCATTACGTTGACCAAACATTCCGTGGAGTTTGTAAACAGTCTCTGAACAACATTCACCTTATTTGTAATAATTTTTCAATACAACAACCTTCTGTTCCATAGTGAAGCGCTCCGTTCCTACACCTAGAGAAAACAGGCGCTATTCGGCGCTCCGTGACTTCTAACTACAAAGACAATAGTTGAAACTCCTGTTACGTACTAGAACAGTAACGCTGAGCGTATCAAAAGTTGCTTTCTTTGTGCGACATCCTTTATTTCTAGTTTTGAACTAAGCTTTCCATGATAAAGTGATAGAACTATATTTTTCCCATGTTGCTATAAAAATATTTCATACTAATTATATAAATGAGAATTTCGTAATAATTTCATTGCTAAAACTAAACGTGTTTTACGATCAACATAAGAAAATACTATGCTGCACTTTGACATTTAAATTACTATTTTAATCTATTTATTTATAATGAAAATTTAGCAGTTTTTTTTATAATTTGAAACCTTTGTTGTAAGTTGTAAACTATTTTTAATGCGAAATTGTACTTTACTGCGATTTTCAGCACAGTCAAAATGCATGAGTAGTTTTGTAGTTTTTCGTAGGGTAAATACGAATTAGTTTGACTTAGAAAACTTTTAGGGTGTATTTTGTGACTGATTCGATTATTACTCAGTTTGTCTGAGAAAGGTGTTTCGTTCAACGAATATTATTCTTTGGTGAAAGCGAAGAAGTTATTTAGAAAGATTTTGATTAGACTGGTACTTGGGTATCAGCCGGTATCTACTGATAAAACACAAATGATACCATCCCTTATTCTTCATTCTAACAACAGCTGCGGCAATCTAGAATCTGTTGCATATTCTTCTGGAACGTTGCTTTTTTTTTACTTATTTGTTCTTTTTTTCTTTATCCTACAATGGGCAAATGAGGATGAGCTTATTTTGCATTCCAGCGTTAATTTCAAACCAATTAGAATAAGCCACGAAAGCTCTCACGCAGCCAGCTCGTTCGCCGAGACTCAAACGCCGATCTAATTACCAGTATTCAGTCACTTGTACCGCTTGGCCGCTGGTGGACTTATTTTTTTAATTGGCAGATAATGTTATCCACATTTTAAATCTGGAATATTTGCGAACGCTTCCAAGGACTTTTCCAAAAAGCTTTTAGTAGTTTTAAGTGTACAGAAGTTTGAATGTAATTTTATTAGGGAATTTTTAGAGAGCTGAAAATTCTTGATAAAGAATTCTAAATTCATCAAAATTCTTGATAATTATTCTGATTTTGCTAAGAAGTCGTTATCTTTAATAAGTTCGTTGAATGTATTACTTAGCCGTGCCAAAAGGTTAGTTTTTAAATGAAAAATAAACCTATTTTGCCTATTAACCACAGTTAAGTGTGTTTCCTTATAAAATAACTTTTTTTTTTTCAAAATTCATTTTGGCAACAAAAAGTTTTAAAAGTGTGTCATATTATTTCGTTCTTTGTTTATTGGACTAAGTAACCCAAAACTTATATTTCTTATGCTTAAAAAAACTTACCTCGACTTGAATCAGCTAAACACGAAAGTATATTTTGTTTTCGAAGGGTCACGTTTGTGCCTGTATCTTTCTAAATAAAAATATTTCAGGTATACTTTCCTATAATGGAAAAGATCCAATCTATATTTATTTTTCTTTTAACAGTAGGAATCCATTGAAAATAAATGGTGCATTCTTTAATTTCCAAGAGGATTTTAAAATAAAAACGTATTAATAATATTAAAATTACTCTTGTCTTTATAAAAAAGTAAGGTAATTTTCCAATTAATGATTACAGCAGTGTTTCAACATCTGAGGCATTTCACTAGTTCGAAGCTCCCTTTTCCTTGATCATATTAATATTTAATAATAGAAATGCATTTTTCTAATTAAATATTAGTTTAGTTGTTAACTGTATTTTAATAAAATAATATTTAATTGTTAGGTTCGTAATAGATTGAATGCACAGAGATACAGTGATAGGTTAAGAAAATTTATTTTATCAAAATAAAACTTCAAAGTTCTAGAATTTTCCCCAGAAATACTTGTATAATTGTCTCCAGTATCACACAGTGCAATCGGTAGTTACGCTTCAAACTACTAAGAGGGTTAAACGCAACGCAAAGCGAAGAGCATCTAAAGAGAAAGTTAACTCGAATATATCTGAATTCACGCAGAACTAACAATTCGTAATAGCAATAACTAAGCAACATGAGAGAGCAGACACTCTCTCTTCGGGATTAAACAGTTTTCAACTGCCGAGATATTTATAGTACTTTCTGCTTCTCGAAATTACTGGAAAGCAATATTTGGGTGTAATTACGGTTACAGCTAACATAGCGGTCAATTACATTTATTGAATTTCGATGCATAATACTTTGAGATTGGGACCGTCCCAGAATGTTGACAAAAGGTCGCCAGTTCTGGCAACGTTTGGCTATTTTTCGCAAAATTCGGCGACAAAAATAAGTTGCCAAAAGCATTATCAGCTTGGCGATATCTCGCCAAATTATTAAGATAAAATGTTAAAATACACTTGCCCCTGTATTCTTATTTTTTTGACATAGCTTCTTTTTAGATTTTCTTTTCTTTTTTTTTTTTTTTCCCCATGTTGTAATAGAAATACGACAGTTCTACTTATAATTCTATTAAAATTACCTATCTATGTATAAAATTCATAACAATAGGAGTATCTTTTATTTATATTTTATTTATTATTCTTTATTAGCCCAAAGAGCTATTAATTTCGTTCTGGATTTTTGCGTTGAGAACTTTAAATGTCGGTTCGCTTTTAAAATTGTTGCCACAAAATATTAGAGCCTGTATTATATTTAAAGAAATTAAATAATGAAGAATCTACATAAATGTATATATGTTTCTCGCATTTTGATAAAACAACGGTACCTACAGCCATCCAATTTTGAATAACTTACGTTTCCACCCGCATATGGGCATCTGGAAGCCCAAATTTAAAATTTGGAATTTGTTTTATTATCGATTTCCTATTTTGTAAAACTTTACGGAATTTCTGATTAACAAACTCGAGGATTTCAAAGCGACCAAGGCGACGTTGTACAGAAAAAACGTTTTTATCTTTAGCGTGCGAGACTATGCACCGGAAACTCTAAATAGTTTCAAGTTATCATATGCTCATTTTAAAATTATTTTCTGATATTGCTCTTGAACTGCATTTTATGGTTTAAGGGGGAAGAACATGATATTTAATAAATTAAAATACCAGGCAAAATGTTAAAAAAAGTCTCTTTGGTTGTAATTTAAAATCTGAAACCTTTCGAGTTTTTCCCCCCTATTTTTTATTATTTATTTTTTTATTTTTTGTTTTATTTGTTTATATTTGCTCATAGGTAAAATAAGTAACATTTATAACAATGTTGTTTGCTGTCAGCCATTTAGTTAGAATCAATTTAGTTAAAATCATATAATATTTTTAAGTAGTCTTAGAGAAAGTATACTACTTAGTGCTGCTCCCAGAGCTTGTGAAATAGTGCATCCGCATAGGGCAGCAAAATTTTTAGAACTTTGAGAAGCGCCGAGCAGCATAATTTAGAGATGGTAAAATTATTAGAATTCAGGGAGGTCATAAGCAGAGGAATTTATCGATGGCAAAATTTTAGAATTTATGGAGACAGTGGGGAACAGAAATTAGGAGCCGCAAAGATTGCACCATGGAGCAAAATACCTGCCTCCCGCCGAATGCTACATATTGCGTAAACCAATCTTCATCTTTTAAAGTTGTAACTAACTTTTGAAATACTAACAAATTGGCTAATTATTATGGTAATGCATTTTTAATTTAACATACTGGAATCCATCATTTTGAAAGAAAAAGTTTCCTATGAGCATATTCCACGGGATTTTTTCATTTATATCTCAAATTCAATTATTTTACTATTTTACAATGATATCATTGTTAAATAAATTTCATTTTTTATAAATGGGCGATACGTTTTAAAAAGTCTGTATTCTTTGACTCTATACTTTAAATTTAATACAAAGTGGGCTTATTTTCTTTCGGATTGCATAAATTGTATATAATATGGTGGGATTCGAGTGTTCGAAAGCAAAAGCAGAAACTATCTGATATGATGTTTATAGAAAGAAATTTAGGAGCTCGAAACAGAAATGTTGTCTGCTTAAATGCTGTTCTTAACCAACTTAATAGAAGATTAGCAAGCACATTTCTCCTTCTTTATTCTCTTGACTATTAGGAAACACACTCGAGTATCTGCAATTCCAGATAATTTTCGTTTTTGTAGATACGGTCGGGGTTATTCCTGGAAGAAATTGGCCATTTTTAGATACGACTATTTTAGTGAGGTAATCGCAGTGACATATTTCTTTACAATTACTTTCATAAGCTATGGAGAACGACATTTTAAATTTATTTGCTACTAGATCATTAAATTCTGAATTTGTAATGTGCATGGTGCTAAAATAATTAAAACGTACAAAATTAAACAAATAATAAAACATATCCGTGACATTCAAAGTCATTGCTTTAAGAAGGAAAAAAACACCTTTAGTGTTAAACACTGATTACAAACATGATGCTTAAAATGTGTCACTATAAAATTATATGAGAAATTCGCCAATGTAAAACTTCAAAAAGTTAGGGGTAAAAAAAATTAACCTTATTTTGGTGTAGATGATAAGTAAAACTCTGTCGATTTCGAGGACAATCGGACACAAATCCCATTTTTTCATGAGAAAATTTTCTTCTTAAAAAGAAGAAAGGCTGATTTGCATCTGATCATAAATCAAGCCTTGAAAGCATTTAAGTTTCAATATCAGCTCCACAGTCAACTATTCTGATAACGTTTAAAATGGAACTATTTATTCAAACTTTGATTAAAAGTTTAAGAATGTGACGTTTGGCGAATACAGTAGAATATTTGCAAATTAATCATTGGGACAATGCTGAGGAGAACACGATAAAAAGTTGTAAGAACCAGTTGTCTATCTTCTAATTTGACAGCTAACGTACGTGTAGAACCCCACAGGAGAAGGGTAAAAAGAACCCTTTATTTACTCTCTTAAAATTCACAGTGCGTCGACTTGACACTAAGACACTACGCCTCACTCGGGCGGTAACTCAACTAACAAGAACTAAACTAAAAATTCGAAGATATTAACAAGCACTAGAATTACTCTACACGGCTCAGATAAACCTGTTTCCTAAAACCGCATCGAAAACTGGTGGCAGCAAAATAACTGTTGTTACGTCACGTTAACCAGCAATAAATGCAGACGAGAAGCTCACGGTACAAAAGTACAGAGCTTGCCCAAACTCTCTAATTTTCCCTTCTAGAACTCAGTATTTAAACCATTTCTCCTTAAGGTAGAATTTGCATTATTTCACGCACGGTACCAAGTTCAAATATTCTGGCATTAACAATTAGGGGGAATGAAGGTTTATAGGAAAGTAAGCATAAAATTAAACTTAACTCGTTAGTTTGAAATCCTCAAATTTGAGATGACTGGGCGAAACACATACTTGAAATCTGTGCCATTGCCCTTACTTCTGAAAGCCGAAGAGAAAGATTCCAGCTATTCCCTTAGTTGCAAATCCTATAAACAAATGAACAAATTTACTGCCTAATTTAGAGAAAAACGACTCAGTTCATTCACTTTACGAATACGAAGTTAAAACCATTTTCGAAAAGGAAATGAGTAAACTTAAAAGCGATAATCAAGTTGGCAGAATTCACAAGATGAATATTTTTAGCCATCGCTGAGCGCTTCTGAAATAAACAAGCAAAACTTCTCTGTGGTACATTTTTTTCCTTGTTAATATTTAAGTTCTAAATTCTGAAAATAAGTTAAAACAAATAAGTAATTCTTAGGAAATAAAACAACAGCCTGTCTGCTTTGTGAAGTACAGCTGTAGGATGGGATTAACGAAAATCGAAACCCAAGTAGGTGTATTTCATTGATCACTTATATTAATAAACAATGAGTATTTTTAAAATATTAAAAAAGATTATAATACATTATTTTTTGTGCTTTGTTGTCCTTACATACACTGTCCATTTAACCTCTTTTAATGTAATATGCATTTACGTTAAAATACGATTATAATACAATAATTTACGATTTCAGATACTTATTAAATGTAAAATACTTTTTTTTTCTGCCACCCAAAAGGGATAGTCGTTAGTGACTTTGACTACCGAACTGAAGGACCTGGGTTCAAGACCCGGAGAAGGTAGATATGTTTGTAAAAGTACAGTGTCTCTGCGGCATGGGGTAGGCTAACTATATGTCGAGCCGATAAATCTCTTGTGTGGTTTGGTGGTACCAACCACCTGGGAGCTGTCTCTCGAAATTCGGGTGGAGCTGGGAAAAATGAGCTCTGAGCATCCCAAATGTGCTGTATCGGATTATAATGCAGGGAGTTAGGTGGCCAGGACATTTACTGGAATTTACTTTCATGCTCTTCGAACCACTCCTACACCATTCGAGCTTTGTGACATGGGGCATTATCCTGCTGGAGGATTCCATTTCCAGGTGGGAAGGCAGACGCCATGTAAGGGTGCAACTGATCCGTAGTTATGTACAGATAGTCAGCAGCTTTCATGGTCTGTTCTACCACAACTAAGTGTCAAAGAGTCGCCCATGAGAACATCTCCCAAACCACAATACCGCCACCACCAATTGCCAGTACTCAGCGACTTTATCGCTCGGCTGCAGGTGGGCCTTACATTCTGGCAGGAAAATGGAAAAGGATAAAGACAGTAAAGCTAATTAACAAAAAATGCCTGGTTAACAAAAATAAATTAATACTCTACATTTTATATAATTTTAAGGTATAACTAGAGTTTGGGCTTCGTGTTTGTACTTGTGATTCCAAGTTAAACATTAATTTACAAGGTGTGTCATAAATTTGGATACTTTCTGAAAATAATATGAAATCAAAATATTAAAGCTATGGAGTAAATTTCTTTATTATGTTAACATTTACTTTCTCAAAATTATCTGAGGAATACCATAAGAAAATCGAAAAGTGATTATCTACGAGTTTTACTTAGCAAACATTTTTAATGCACTCTAGTATTTATCATTTAACTTAATATTTCGATAGTTGTCTGTCAATCCATTTTTCATTTCATTTCGATACTTGTCTGTTTCCATTTCATTTCGATACTTGTCTGTTTCCATTTCATTTCGATACTTGTCTGTTTCCATTTCATTTCGATACTTGTCTGTTTCCATTTCATTTCGATACTTGTCTGTTTCCATTTCATTTCGATACTTGTCTGTTTCCATTTCATTTCGATACTTGTCTGTTTCCATTTCATTTCGATACTTGTCTGTTTCCATTTCATTTCGATACTTGTCTGTTTCCATTTCATTTCGATACTTGTCTGTTTCCATTTCATTTCGATACTTGTCTGTTTCCATTTCATTTCGATACTTGTCTGTTTCCATTTCATTTCGATACTTGTCTGTTTCCATTTCATTTCGATACTTGTCTGTTTCCATTTCATTTCGATACTTGTCTGTTTCCATTTCATTTTGATACTTGTCTGTTTCCATTTCATTTTTATAAGAATTTCATAAAACAATGGATATCTTTGATATATTCACTTATCACATTTTCATTTATAAGATAAAGAAATAGTTAGTTTTTACTTTCCTATAAAGTCAAATATTTCGTAAGACGAAGAAAAGCATGAAATTGAAACCAGCCTTTCTCACCTTTAGCTCGCGATACTAAAAATGATATATTTTATTTTACAATAAAAGGCATGCGAGCGAAATAGTATTTCGTTTCTAGTTGGAGGAAATATTTTAGTGTTTCTGTCAGACATTAAAATGCAGGTGACTACAGAAATAAAAGAAACACAGTATAAAATGCTTTCATTCGTTGAAAAACGAAAAAATAGCTCTCTGAAAATATAAAGGTAACTAAACGTTTTTCCGGAAATAAAGGAGGAAATCTTTTCAAAATACTTTTAGCAATTACGTTTCAGGCAGAAATAGTCTACCTACGATCAATTGGTTGAAAAAACAAGGAAGGGGAACGAGTTCAGCGAAACAAATTGTTCCTGAAAGGTTTTGATGAATGGGCCGAAACCCTGCAATCAATCAAAACAGTGGTCAGTAAGAGGAGTATGATAGCAACAGTAAACGGAGGGGGTATTGAATCGCTCTAATAATACCTTCCTTAAACGGCACCCACTGCTAAGTACACCTTTTACTATACTAAACTTTAGTTTAGGAGGAAACTTAGTTCAGGACAAAACAAGAAAAATAAATAAATAAATATCCCAGCCGAAATAGCGAGTATTAACCGTTATTATTCTAGACTACTTTTTACAAAATGTACGATCGAAATTCTCATTTCAATAATTTTTCAATTTCTATCATTTTTCTCGTTTTCTTACTTCCTTGTTCGAAGTAAAAGAAGTATCGTAATCACGAAAAATTCCGGGTACCATATTTCAATGAAAATATCCATTTTGACCGCTATCGAATGCAATTTAACGATGTTTCTGCGGGTCATCTGTATGTAAGGACAGAATAAATGAATCGTCCAGTTTGAAAAATAAGTGTATCCAAACGAATTATAAAACTGATATAAAATGGATTCAGAAGAGAATTTTTAGTCGCATCTGTACATGCGTACATATGTATCTCGCATAACTCAAAAACGAGTAGTCTCAGAATGTTGAAATTTTGTACATAGGACTGCTATAACATGTACATGTGCACCTCCCTTTTTTGTTGTAATTGGCCGCGCCAAGAGTGTATATACCACTCTGTTACTCGGCTCAGTGAGCGCAGTATTTTTATTCTCATATGTTTGTAAATTACGCAATTTTTGCCTTAAAAAAATTTGAATTATGTTATTCTTATCTTCCGGTTAAGGCTTTTATCCCTTCAGTTAATCTGCATGCAATAGTTGTAGAATTATCAACAATTTAAAAGTTGTTTATGTGTGACTAAGTTCATGAGTTACCAGTACACGATTAATTTCACATGAACGCATAAGAAGAAATCGAGTTTCAAGCCTAACTGTCGACAGATAGAGAGAGAATATCACCAAAAATAAAGTCATGATGAATGATCCAAATGGTGTTTAGACTAAACGTTCAAAATGGTGACCTTCACCATCGATTGCATTTCTGAATACGAGTCACGACTGATTCTTCACTTCGCACCAAAGTGTCCAATGCGATTTTTGCACACACCGCTTGAATCTCATCCCAAAGTGTGTCAAGATTACGTGGTTTCGGCAATACACTTCATCTTTGACTGTGCCGTATAAAAAATCGAGCGGCGTTAAGGTCTGGAGAGCGTGCAGAAAACTCGATTGGTCTCCTGCGTCCTATCTATTGGTCTGAAACACTATCCTTCACCACTACCACTTAAACCATTTTCATGTGACTCTCTCTTTGAAGATATTTGTGGTAAACATTGAAACATTTCTGGCATTCGAACTGAGGATTGAACACATGTAGCCGCGCAAGGTCGCCTTGATCGGTCATTCTGCATATCATACACCGTTCCAAGAACCTCGAATTTTCTTACAAATTTCGGAGCTCAAAGAGTGAGTATGGGACTGATCCACGGCAATACAACTCTCGAATTTACTTCGATGAGGTGTATTGCCGTGGATCAGTCCCATACTCACTCTTTGAGCCAGAGCAACATTCTCAAACTTCCAGTACCACTCCGCTCGTTGAAGGTCAATAGTACGACCGCCAAGTGGATGTTACTCTCTTGGCACTAACTGGATTGCAAAGCTAAATCTGTGACGCTGCTGCCACCTCTTCAGGAAACATAAAATTACGTTTTCTTATGCATTTAACCATCTAGATAGGAAAATAAATTTTCTACCTGAGTTCTGGATTAAATGTAAGAGTTTCTGGCGAAGTGTGTATACATTTTTCTGACGCATCTTGTATGTTCTAAATAATTAAAAATATCACAGCTCTCATCCTCCTTTGTAAGATTCATGCAGTCAGTTTGTAGGGATTTTTAAGTTTAACTAACGTTTATTTTATTTTTAAACTTTACTATCATCTCTTATTTTCCACTTCCGGCCAGAATGAACGCGTGAATATGTTTATGCAAATTGTACTTGCTAACGCTTAAGTATTTAAGTTGTGGCTTTTTGCCAAGAGCAGAGTAGAAGGAAGGAAGGAAAGCTTTTTTGCTACGAGGCTTCACGCGAGCTTGCCATCAGTTACTGTCCGCGTTTAATGCCAGAGGTTTTAATCCTCTTGAAAGTTAAAGACGTATTGTAGTTTTCCGCAGTTCGGGTGCTACAGACGTAGTCATTTAAAAGGCCAGTCTTAGTGCGAGTCATCTGTGTAAGATATTAACAGTTACCTCTTATTTAAATTTTAGTTAGTTAGTAGTCTTATATTCTTTTACGTTCAGACCACAAGGGGTTGGTCTTTGTATCCCGAAGTTCAGGAACGTCTGTAAAATCTATAAGCAAATAAAGGGTAATTTGAACCCTCCTTATCTTTGTTGTATCTTCTATACACGCACGAACATAGCTTTTAGTAAGCTCCCTGTTCCTACTGAGGACTACAGTTACCTTTGCGAAATCAATTAAAGGAAATGCAAGTCCTGATAAGTTATTCTGTCAAAAACATCGCAACCCGAAGAAGATGGAAAAGTGTTATAAGAGTTAAAATTTTCCAAAATAATAGTAATTACCGATCCAGCTGTCTAATATGTTATGGCATCATAAGATCAAATGTATGACAACCGGTAAGGTTATACTTTAATGGTTGAAATCACTATGGTATTATCATAAAAAAAATAAGCATGAAAACTAAATACCATACACGCTGAGAACTTGCGGAGTTCCACCCTTTTATTTCACAGTTAAATGAAGGGAACCTCTTACACCGATAAGCGAATAATCGCTTGAGTATGTCAACAGGGACGTAAGACTCAAGATGGATTAACTTCCATTTATATCTCTAAATAAGACTTAACACAGTAGGCTCCTATCGCAGAGCGTACAGCAAAGTCTCCACTTGGGCTTGAACTCAAGTACTAAGAACTGAAGCTTACATAATGCTTAACTAAAAAGATAAAGCGGAAGCTATCAGGGTTCTAAGTTGCTAGCCCCTAAATCTCAATTAAGTAGGCTAAGCTATCGAAGGCCTGAAGTACGGCCTAGCGTAGTAATAGCTTAAAGAGAGAGAGACGTAGCCCAAAGGAAAACGCTCGCTAGTCAGAAACTCTGGCTGTCTAACGAAGTCAGTGAGACTTAAGGTACTACTCGTACTCATTTGCGTTAAACACGTTTCTGAAAATACATTATGATAGGAAATCGTAAGCTGAAATTAGAAGAAATAGGAAAGTGGGACATACTTAAAGTAACTGATATAAACTTAGGATAAACTTACAAACTTATCACCAGATAAGAAATTAATACTAATTATCTGGAAAAATTAACAGTGTTAATAAGAAATTAATACTAATTTTCTGGAAAAAAATTAATACTGTTAATAAGAAATTAATAATAATTTTCTGGAAAAAAATTAATACTGTTAATAAGAAATTAATGCAAATTTTCTGTAAAAAACTTAATACTGTTAATAAGAAATTAATACTAATTTTCTGGAAAAAAATTAATACTGTTAATGAGAAATTAAAATTAATTTTTTAGAAAAAAATTAGTACTGTTAATAAGAAATTAATACTAATTTTCTGTAAAAAATTAATACTGTTAATGAGAAATTAGTATTAATTTTCTGGAAAAAATTAATACTGTTAATGAGAAATTAATATTAATTTTCTGGAAAAAAATTAATACTGTTAATAAGAAATTAATACTAATTTTCTGGAAAAAAATTAACACAGTAATTTATTCTCGTATGTAACTTACTATAAAACCCTGTATAAAATCAAATACTTAGAAATTAAAATATATAACATAAGTACGAAATTATTACATATTAAATTATTTAAAACATCACAAAAACGTGCATCTCTCAGATATAACATTCAAAGTTTAATGTTCAAGTAGCAACATATACATGCGCATGAAAATTTAAACTTAAACTGTGAACTAAAGAAAGGAGGATTTGGTTTATGTGATAACGCGAAATCCCCGATGGCTATCGGTCTAAGTGATTGGATGCCTTCGTGGAGCACTGTTTAAGGGAAACTAGCTTGTATACACGTCACCTATGGGGAAAACCACAAAAAGGCCCATGCAGCCAGCCGTTCGCAGGATTCGAATCTCGGACCGAACTAACAGTGTTCAGGGACCTTACCGCTTGCCCATTAGTGGGCCTTTCAAGAAAGGAAGGGAAAAAAATGAAGTTCTACACCATGTCAGAAATATTTTAAATATGAGGAATCACGATTAGATTTAATTCCTTTAAAGCAATCGAAGATTTAGGGGGAAAAATTAAAATCATTTCACTTTCCTTTTTATTCACTCTTAATGAATTTAAATATATTTTTATATATGTTACTTTAGACTCACATAAGATCCTTTCAAGACTTATAGCAATCTTCATTGTCCTTTAGGAAGACAACAAAATAATCTCCAGACTCCACAGATCGTAATTACATTTCAATTTCAGCAAGAAGGATATAATCTTACATAATAAAAGCAAGTGTAATGTGTCTGTCTGTCTGTCTGTCTGCCTGTCTGTCCATTTGTCTGACCGAGCTCTCCAGCCAAATCTATCGCACGCAGGGACCTGGAATTTTTTACACGGAAGCACAAAGGGGCTGGCCACCAGACCTCGAAGCCCGATTTTCGATTTTTGAATTAGAAAAATTTTAAAAAAATTATTTTTTATAAAGTTTTTGTTCTTCAGTTTTTGTTTCTTAATTTGCATTATTGTGTTGCTATTATTGTGATTTGTTGCTATCATTTATTTTCAACTTATTAAATCGATTTATAACAATTCCACCATCATGACCGGACATGCTGCAGGCGAAGATGTGTTTATTTCAAGAATTCCTATAATCCCTTCCGATCTCCCGTTTCAGTTTAAGCGTCTACAATTCCCTGTTCGTTTGAGTTTCGCGATGAGCATTAATAAGGCACAAGGACAATCTCTCAAAGTTGTAGGGCTCGACCTCCGAAAGCCGTGTTTCTCCCATGGTCAACTGTACGTGGGTTGTTCAAGAGTTGGTAATGCCGATAATCTACACATCTTAGCTCCGAATGGAAGAACATTAAATATAGTTTATCCCGAGGCTCTCTAACGAAAAGGACAATCTAAAGAAAAATTATTGCCACTCTCCACTCTCCCAAACTAACTCTGACTGTCATGCTTTAAATGATGATGTTATTGTTTAGTGCTCTCTTGAGAGCATGAGCAATAATCCGAATGGTGCTGCTTCCCAGTGCTGCAGTACCAACAGACATTAATCGGTCAGGGGCCCTTGCGACCCCAGCCCGAGCTCCACAAACATACACAAACACTCTCCTCTTCTAATTCATTGTCATCTAAGTTTAACTTACACTTAAATTAAAAATTTAATTGGTTCTCAACTCCAAATTTCCTGTAAGCAGGATGTTTTATTTCATCCATGTTTTCGTTACTTTTTATTTTTTCTGTACTGTACTCTCTATCTTTCCCTTTCAACTCTTTCCTATCTTTGATTTTGAATTTTTTATGTTTTACTTTTCTTTAAACTTCAGACCAATGATTATAACCACATGACTACGGTTTCCTAGCATGTGCTAATATGAGGTCTGTTCTCATTTAAACTAATTTTTTAACAGATGGCTCATGGTTAGGATATATTGTTCCTTTTTATCGACGGGGAATGTTGTGTGTGTGGGGGGGGAAGAGAGAGAGACAGTCTACATGTCCTACACTACTATTCCTGCGCTATTCACTTATCTGCATTTTCTAAATGCACGGGCAACGCCGGGCGGGTACAGCTAGTACAAAATAAAATTTACAACCATAAAATTAGACTCCAAATGCTATTCCCAATGCAACAAATATGCACGATCATTAGCATGCTGTATATGGAAAAGTAATTATTTTAGTATGACATAAAAGTAATAAAGGCAAAGAAAATAATATATCAAAGTAAAATCCATGTAAATAATGCACAAACGCAAAATTAAAATCAAAATCGAAGCTGAAAAAATGTTATTAATTGTAATACTACTTCATGTTGCACATACAAATATGAATAATTACTGGAAGTTTGGAGAACGAAATAAAAGGAAGAACTATTTTCATATTTTTTATTTCTCTTTGGAATTGCATTTATTTTAATTAGTAGCCGAGGAAAGATCTCTGTCACATGCTTTTTTCGATAGCAATTTCTGCCTATTTTATTACATTTTTGTTTTCATTTTTACCCGGAGATAATCTAACTCACAATTCCCTTATTACGCTTTTATGCATACTATATATCACATTTATTTCTTTTCTTCAAAGGAGGAGGATAATTGTAATTAGTTTCCTCAATTTCAATTTTGTGTTCTGAAATTTTACCCTTACTGACATTTTATGTTTTGCTTTCACCTTTAAAAAAAAAACTCAAAGGTTTTAGATTTAACTGTCACCTCAAAAGATTTGTTAAGGTTTTTACGCTGTCGCTGAGCTCGCAGTCTACCAGTCTGCAGTTACGCTCCACCTGCTAAATCTTTTTTTTTTTAGCCTAAAGAGCGTTAGCCCAGAAGGGCTATTAATTTCGTTTTGGTTTAAATGTCGGTTCACTTTTCAAATTGTTGCCACCAAATATTATCGCCCTGTGTTAGTGTATTTAAAGAAATTAAATAATGAAGAATCTGAATAAATGAATGTATGTTTCTCGCATTGTGATAAAACAATGGTACCGAGATCCCTCGAATTTTGAATAACGTAGTCTTCCACCGAATGTGGCATTTGGAAGCCTTAATTTGGAATTTGTTTTATTATCGATTTCGTATTTAGTAACACTTCAACGAATTTTTGATTAACAAACTCAACGATTTTAAAGGGAACAATGGCAGAAATGTAAGAAAAAAAAACATATTTATCTCCAGCGCGAGACTGTGTATCGGAATTACTAAAGATATGCTCATTTTAAAATTATTTTGCGATATTGCTGTTGAATTGAATTTTATGGTTTAAGTGCAAAGAACATTTAATTAAATGAATGAACTCACAAAAAGTTACAAAATGTCCCTTCGGGCATAATGGAAAATCTGAAAGCTTTCAGATATTTTTTGTTTTTTTAGCTTTATTATTAAGCATTTAATTCATTTAATTTCAGTCTCTTCTCTGTTCACAATATCAAAGTTGAGTTTTCTTAGTATGATGGCTTGCACAACTTTTTGGCTGCTTATTATTAACGTTTTGTGTCTTTGCTTTATTTATTAATATCACGTTCTTGGCGCTTAAACCTCATAAAATTTTTCACAGCATATTTTTAGAATTTTTGATAAACAGATAAAAAGAGATAAAAATATTCAAAATGCATTTTTGATTAAGAACTCAACGATTTCAAATCGAGCATTAACAGGGCACTGTACGAAATAAATATTTTTTATCTCCAGGGCACAATACTGTCTATTGAAAATTTTAAAGATAGGCTGTTCTTAAATATTTTTAGGTCAATTGAGCGTTAGCCCAAATGCTCTCGAAACGTATATATATATGTGAAAATGTAAAAAACTCCCCTTTAGGCGTAGTATAAAATCTGACAGCTTTCAGATTTTTTTAATAATTAATTATTTATTTATTTTTCCTCTTCAGAGATTGGTTACGAATGATCAGCACAATCATTGTTAATTTTAGTTATGAAGTATATAATCACAGCAAATTTTATGAATAATTTGTTTTTGTAATTACTAGGATTTTGATTATGCCAATCAACTGACAGTTTATAAACTGTTGACCCCCAGTCAATCACCAATGATCACCACTGATACTTTTCAAAATTTCATCGACCCCTGAGGAGTCAATACAGAGCCTTTACGAAACCTTTTATAAAGATCAATAAAAGATTAAATTTTGAAGAATATAAAAATAATGAGTGGTGAATAAAGACCATGATAGAAAACAAAATACCTCCAGTTAAGAAATCCTTATTTCAATTAGACGTCAAGAGTTTTACAGTTTTATTGACTTTATTTTATTGTGGTTATAATTATGCGTTCGACTAACAAAGTGATTGATTCCGTTTAGTAAATATTTTCAGTTTATTGAGCAAATGTTTATGGTTGCTTTTGCTTCAAATTTTGAGAAACTATTTGAGAAAATGTGAAATTTATATGTTGGTTGTCGTTTATCTGTAAGGTATAAATTAAGTATTGTAATCGCAAAACATTTCGGGTATTCATATTTCAAATAAAATACGTATTTTGACCGCTCTTGAATCCATTTGAACGATGTTTTTGAGTTGTACCTGTATATACGGAGAGAATAAAGGACTCTTTTCTTCAAAACGTACTGTAAATTTGATTAAAATTGATTCAAAAGCGATTTTTTCGTGACGTCTGTTCGTATGTGAGCATTTCGTGTAACTCAAAGATAAATAGCCTCATAGCGTTGAAATTTTGTATTTTGTATATGGGACTGCTATAACATGTAGTTGTGCACCTCCCGTTTTGGATGCAATCGACAACACCTATATATATATATATATATATATATATATTAAAAGAATAGGAAAAGTCGGAGCTTAAATGAAAACTTACAATTTGTTTCTTGTGAAGGTCCTAACCATTTGTTTCTCGAAGAAAATATAACCCAAAGGGTGTACTACTAAAACCTAAACTAAAAATACTGAAAGTAATACACAATAAAATAAGAAATAACGATGAAAAGGAAGTATTCATCTCCTCCGTTCAACGATTCAAACAGAATTTATGAAATGAAATGTGTTTTCAAGCCTTTAAGCGAAGTTGATTAATGAGTTCCGAATACATGTTTCGCTCCCGTGAAACATTTGAGATTCCAAAACTGTTATTTTTTAAACAAATTTTCAAATATAAATTTAATTGGCTTTTTATTCCTCTGAATCATTTGAGATTCCAAAACCGTTATTTTCGAAACAAATTTTCAAATTTAAATCAAATTTCAGTGGCTCTCAAATATTCAGACCGTTTTCCTACATGCATTCGAAACCGCTTGTACTACAAAATAAAACATAATTAGAAAACAAAATAAATACAAATTAAAATTCAAATAAAAACCGTTATAATTATTAGGCAAGAATCTGAAAAACTAAAAAGTGGAAAAAGCCTAAAATAATTTCAAAAGAACTAATTACATTCATATACAACTAGGGAGAACCCGGAGGAAAACATATCAATATGGTGTGTTTTTGAAACCTAAGATAAGGGCGTGTGAAAAGGAATGTTACCCGGATGTCTGAACTCAGTTTTTTTTTTATTCCTATGTGTTGGTAAATTCTGCAAATTTTTTTTGCTTTAAATTCATTGAGTTACTGTGCTCTTACGTTCCACGTAAGGTTTTTATGCTTTTAGTTAATCTGCATGCAATTCCTTCAGAATATCAACAATTTAAAAGTTTAAGTGCTGCTAAGCCTAATGAAGTCTCCATTTCAATCTCTTAATAGAATAGTGAAATAAGTCAATTGCTGCACCACCTTCATGTTCTTTTTTTCGAGTTATTGTGTTCTTATGTTCCACTTAAGGTTTTTATGCTTTAATCTGCATGCAATTCCTCCAGAATATCAACAATTTAAAAGTTGAAGTGCTGCTAAGCCTAACGAAGTCGCCATTTGAAGCTCTTAATTGAATTGTGAAATAAGTCAATTGCTGCACCACTTTCAATGTCGTTTTTTCGAGTGCGATCAAAAATAAACTTAGTTTTGTGCTCCGAAATATTTGTCTTCCTGCTTGCTTGCCATATTATTTGTTTTTGCGTAGAAAATCTAACTTTAATAGTAAAATGTTTTTAGCTGTATTTGGTGTTTTAGGTTTTTCTGTATTTTACAATTTTTAATGAAGATGCTTTGAATTTTTATACATTTTTACCTTGCCTCGAAATGAGAACTGAATTAATTGAACGAGAAATAGATCCCTAATGAAATTTGAGGCATTTTAATTTAACTTTTAATTACATAAATTTAAATGTAATGCAGGAAAAATGCGCATAATATAATAAGATCGTACGAGGAAGTCATGTGGTGTTCACGTCACATATTCTAAAATTATATGCATAATTTTCGATGTTTTTGAAGAAAGTAATTCTCTAAATAAGAAGGCTGTTGATAGCATATTTTAATTTAATTAGAAAACTTTACAAAAAATATTTTTGCTACCTCTAGGGTAAAAATTTTAAAAAAATAACGAGAGTATATTAAACAGTTGAATTATTCCATTGATTAAATGTATTAAAAATTTAAGACACTCGAAGTAAAGTATACTATTCTTTTTCTTTTTTTCGGGGGAGAAAGCTAACACTTATCTCAAGATTGAAATCTTATTTGAAACAGCAGTGTTATCCAAATACGTAAATATAACTACTAAACACTCATTATTTCATTCTGGCGTCTGTTACTGGCAGAATGATTGGCGATATAAGAGATTGAGGGGTTTTTGTCATGCGTAACGTAAACACGGTGGTATTTCTTCCATTCCTAGGTAGAATAGGTAGAATATGAAGCGAAATACTTATATTGATATTCTCATACAGAGATTTGAACCTACTTTAAAAAATCTGATGTGTACACTACATGACTTCCTTGTACAGAATATTAAATTATACGCATTTTTTCTGCATTTGATTTAAACTTATTGAGTTGGATTAAATCTACTTCCTCGACAGTGCATAAACCTCAATAGAATAAATGCACTCTTTAAAATTCGCTGTATTTGTTTACCTTAGCGTCAATCTGGAGCTCTAATAATGATGCAAAAAGTATGATTCATAGTCATACATTTTTTCAGTCTTATGCGATATGGAACCCATAAAAAATTTTGATAGAAAAATAAGCTAATTCTCTTTCATGATATCAGCAACAATGGCACGCAGTTTTTAATAATTTTCGTCTTTCTAATCAAATGGTCCTGAAACCTCAAGTTCTATCCAATATTTCACCTATATTCAATTTTAGTTGATTAATGGCAAAAAATCTGACATACACAAACAGACGTTCTTCTTTATATGTTTAGATTTTGTAAAACTTACAAATTTTTAGTCCAAAGGGATTTAGTCCCGAAGGTTAGGTTAGGTTAGGTTATTCAGTTATGGCAAAGCACACGAGGGCTATCTGCCTAAAGGGAGGGATGCCTTCGTGGAGGACTTTCTAAGGGAAACTGGCTCGTATACACGTTACACATGGGGAAAACCACGAAAACGCCCATGCAGCCAGCCCGTTCGCGGGATTCGAACCTCGGACCGAACTACCAGTGTTCAGCGTCTTTACCGCTCGGCCGCTGGTGGGCTTTAGTCCCGAAGGACTATTACTTTCGTTTGGGCGTTTTGCGTTGTTTCACAAAATGTCCGATTCACTTTTCAATTTAGTGCTTACGTTTCTTTGTTGGTAATTGAAATTGCATTGGGTTGGCTATTAGAATATTTGGAATTGTACTGTGTTGGTTATTGGGTCTGTACTGGATGGATTAATAGAATTGTATTGGGTTGACTATTGGAATTATATTGGGTTGGTTTTTGTGTTCGTATTGGGTTTAGTTTAATGTTTGTTTCGTTCGGCAAGTTATTATATTATTAAGCAAGATCCCTTTGGACGTAATCTAAAATCTGAATCCCTTCAGATTTTTTTTATTAATACATTCTGTGATTTGAAAGCGAGCAGTAGCAACACTTTTCGAAAAACAGCATTTTTATCTCCAACGCCCGAGACTGTTGCCACTCGGAAAAATGAGTGTGAAAATTAGCGCTTTCAGAATTTTTAATTAGTATTTCGTCGGATTAAAGTCGTGCGAAGATTAGAATAGTCGAAATGGCTTCCCACGAATTTTTGAAATCCGGAATAATGTGCTTAATGTTCGGCAATTCTATTTTTATTTCATCATAAAACTTAGAAATTTTTTATTAATAAACTCTAGGATTTCAAAGCGAGAAGTGGCAACAACTTTCGAAATAAAGCAGATTTTCCTCTCCAGCTTGCAAGACATTTCCCATGCGGAAAAATGAGGGCGAATGTGATCGTTTTTCTAAGTTTTTAATAGCTCTGATTTTAGCTACTGTTTTGGAAACATGTGGACTTCGAACTTTTCCAGAACCCAGAAAAGAATTTTAGAAAGTCTGGTAATGATAGCTATAGTAGTGACTGACTTGTTAGAAGACAAAACAAACAGACTTTCTTCTTTATATATGTTATATAGATATATTAAATAAAAAATTCTTCATATTTTTAACATTTTCTATTATTTTGGACAGTTTTGTATCTTTCCAGTGAAATTCTTCAAGCAGCGTAAATACTATAAAGCTTTCTGTGGCGTTCCTCTTAATCATGTGTTTGTATATTAAAGCTCTCATTTCTTGAATTAAGCTATTTTTCGACAAATAAAAACAGTCGACGGGAGAAAAGCGTTTAAAACGTTAATAAAATATGTGCTTTATTGTTAATGCAGTCACATTTGTTTCCAAATTTCCAGATTTTAAGTACCAGTCTCTTTATGAATATTTTTTCTAGCCTTACTTTCTTGGAGTTTATATTTTATTCAAGAATTTAATCATGAGTGTTGCTTATATTATCTAACTTTTCTTTTTTTTCTTTTATTACATGCAGCATGTTTTGGAATCACTACGAAAAAAAGTAAGCCCTTTTCCTTCTATTCCGTTTAAATGTAAATAACATGAAAATGCTTAGTTATTCATTTCTGTTACCTTTACTTTCACAGATAGCCATTTTTCGTTACATTTTCGTAGTCGCACCAGAAAACTCATCAATATTTCATTCGCGTTGTTAATGTTAGAGGAGGAAAATGGGGCAGGTTTAGAAATTCATCGTATTTGCATTGTGGTGCTTCTCGCGCGCTAAAGGAAGAGGGATTCTTCTCTGCGTCACCTTGTCTTTGATGGATTTCGAATCTCACCTTTAAAATGTAAATCTCTGTTTATTGTTTCTCGCGACACTAGGGGGTGCGGCGACGGGGAAAGGTTCAACAACACTGTTTTCAATTCAATTTTCGAGGCTCCAAATACATCTCCTAGGAATAAATTTCGCTTTACAAGAACTGTTACCCTGAAATAAGAAATCTCCCGCGCGCATAAATTCTTTTTATGCACCAAAGAAACCGTTTGCGGCCTAAGAACACCATAATCTAGAACAGCATTTTTCAATTTTTTTTGTCGTCGAAGGAAGCTTTCAAATATTTTCCCGTATTCCTAAGAATTTTTTTTGTAATGCATGGGTATTCAAAACAATTGACCTATTTCAGGTGGGTTTATTCTTTTTTAATTTGCACATACACAGAGAGGAGCAATTCATTAAATGAAAAGATATATGCTTGAGTTTTATTTATAGATGCCGTATGTCAATCTACGAATAATCAATATATATTATAAAAATAAGTGAAATGGAATGCGTGCAACTAATACTCAGAAATGGGTCCCGGTACAATCAATGGAGTTGTATGAAATGGTAGCCCTCTATGCCCCGTTCATTAAGAAGATTCCCGTGTTTACCTGCAGGGCGTGCTTTTGAAAATATAAGGCCTGGAAGTTTCGTTCTCTGGAAATTTCTAGAACATTCCAGAGCATTCTGGAATCGTATATATGTTACTGTGAGAAACCGAAATTGGAGAATGTCGACTTTCACCGGAGAATGTCAACATTCACCAAATACGTCGGTGGAAGATCGAATATAACACTGCATTCTTGTACATTCGGATCCTCACAGGTGTATGTTGACAATCACAGATATGCTCTGGTGTAGGTCGAAAAGAGAGGCGACTGGCTGTTTCCCATAAATGCAGTTGTAAAAGCAAGGGCCTCTTGGGCAATTCAAAGTCTCATAGTTTAAGTTGCTGCAATGAATCAGATTTGAATCACATAATTTAGTAAGTTTTTTATTACTATTATTTTATTTTCTCATTTACTACGTACTGTATAATTAAGTAAGTTTTTTAACTTCTATTATTTTTCTTTCTCATTTTGAATGTATTGTGTGTTTTAAGTACTTGTGTGTTTTTTCGCGACTGAATTACGGAGAAGAAAATATAATATTCTCATATATTCAACATTCACCATTAGTACCTGGTGAATGTCGATATTCATTGGTGTAAGTCAGAAATAAGAGTATTTGGAAAATATTTCGAACATACACCAAGCGACAATGTGAATGTTGACATTCACCGGTGAAAGTCGACATTCTCCAGATTTTTGTGTTTCACCGTAACATATATATTGTTTTTTTAACTTTAAGTAAA
>KK119277.1:270752-341700 GCA_000611955.2 Stegodyphus mimosarum | reverse complement strand
GCCTAGAAATACATCTACTTTAAGATGATGGTAAAAGCTTATTGTACATCTACTTTAACATGACGGTAAAATAGGTGGTAAAACAAAAACAAATTCGAAAAATTTATAAAAATTACAAAAAAAGAAGTATTTTTAAAAGAAATCAGAAATCAGCTACGAATTTTATTTGGACTGAACATAAATTTGGAACTCTGAAAGAAAGAATCGAGTAAAATTAATAAAAAAAATAGATACTAATAAGTATACACGAAATTCGACTAACAACCTGAGGAGGTAAAATTTTGAGAGCTAAGTTTTTTAAAACTATTCGCGCATTTTTTTCAAAATGTGGCCCTTTGGCATAATTTGAGTCGTAGAATGGAAATATGGAAAAAATCGGTATGTCATTAAATAAAGGAAGTCGGATTTTGTGTCATGATCCTATTCCAGAACATTCTGGAACGTTGTAGTGGTCGGGAATAGTCTGGAACATTCGGGAATATCCGAGATCATTGTGGAACATTCCAGAACACTCTTAAATGTTACAGAATGTTCTGGAACATTGCGGACCATTCGAAGCCTTTTTTGTATGGGCGGGGCTACGCATTGGTAGAGGTATATAAAGCAAGATCCGTCTTGGGTTCGAAAGTCAGTTTCTTATCAGTGATGAGTGAATAAAAACAAGTAGTGATTAATCAAAATGATACAGTCACTGAATATAAGTCGGAAATAAACTGTGAATGTGTGTCAAGTGTACTTAGTGTATTTCTTATAAAAGGTGGTTTGATTTATATTTTATAGAATGACCAATCGTAAAAGAGGAGAAGATTTTGCCAGTTCCGAAACAAAACAGCAAGAACAGAAAGAATAGCGAAAAAAACTAAACTGTCGACTGTCCAAGAGCGGGAAGCACGTGTTTACGTTCCCAATGAAGGAGAATGGGTAGCGTGAGAAGCAGACAAACCGAAGAACAACGAAATGAAAGAAATGAAGAATGAAGGGTTACAGCCGAGCACAACGGGGCAAAAAAAACGCGGAAGAAAACATCGCGGAGAAAACAACCAAGGCGAAAACGTCGTGGTACAAAACATCGTGGGAGAAAATAAAGCAAAGAGAAAACTTCGCAGTTCTAAAACATCGTGGTATAAAATATCGTGGTCGAAAATAGAGCGCTTCAAAAACTTCGCAGTTTAAAAACATCGTCGTGGAAAATATCGTGGTAAAAAATAAAGTACTTACAAATCCTCGCATGATGAAAAACATCGCACGCATGCGTTTTTCAGGCTTTAATAATTGTAAATGGATATTCGCCTAATGATTTGTGAGCGCAAGATGGAAAGAAGGATATATTTTATTTTCATATTTTTTATTAATTAATAAATTTTTAAAAGCAAAACAAGAAATTTAAACAAGAAATAACTTTTACTATAAGAGTGCCAGATTAACAAAAGTGAAGAAAATAATCTCATTATTAACTTACCAATTTTTTTATAGATAAGGTCATGCAGTTACTCATCCTCCTTTTTCTAATCCTTTTTAGATTATACTTTTCATGAAAAATTACCAGTAAAACTTTATAAAAAATAATTTATTAATGACCTTTGTTAGTTAGCTATGTCAGTTTAAAATTCTATTAAGTGCTATAAGTTGCATTAATTTTCTATGCTTGAAACGTTTACATTTCAGCAAATATTTATTAGTTAATAAAAAATATGAAAGTAAAAATTATTCCTTCTTTCCATCTTGCGCTCACAAATCATTAGGCGAATATCCATTTACAATTACTAAAGCCTGAAAAACGCCTGTGAGCGATGTTTTTCATCATGCGATGATTTGTAAGAGCTTTACCTTTTACCACGATATTTTCGACGACGATGTTTTAAAATAGCGAAATTTTTTCACCGCTTTATTTTCGACCACGATATTTTGTACTATGATGTTTTCTGTTCTGCTTTATTTTCTCCCACGATGTTTTGTACCACGACGTTTTCACCTTGAGTTGTTTTCTCCGCGATGGTTTGGCTGTGATGTTTTCGGCGGACACCGAATCAAGAATTGCGACACAATCTTATAATAAGACTGCGAAGGCAAGCCTGCTATGAAAGTACCACTCTACGAGAAGCGCGGACGAGGACAATTAAACAAAACAACGTAAAAAATGAAGCATTCTTCTGTAACCGGACGAAAGAATATAACAAACACAAACACGTCGTAATCGGAAAAATTGATAACATCTTCCAATTTTGCAAGGCGAAAACATTCAGTAACGAAATATCAGGAATCTGTTGCATGAATGAAAACATTCGATTACCAACACTGGAAGCACCTCCGCAGGAAATTCTATTATGTTACGTTACCAGGTAAACTTCAGAATCAAAACACTTTCTCTTCAAAATATAAAAGCGTACAACGCCTGCTTCCAAATGACTCCTTTTGGTGTCACTTCGATCAACAATAAAAGATAAACAAAACAGTTATGTTTTTTCCATTCCTGGACAAATGTGTTACAAAATGGGATCATTACTACCTCTACCCATCGAAGACTAAGCACAAACATGAGTGGATTGAGGCGACAAATAATCGAATATGTACAGAGGGTCTTACACAAATGCAATCAACTTATTCAGGCATTCAAAACAACACTAGACGGAATACAATCAATCTCATGTCAACTCTTTGAGCGAAAGCAGGTACCCCAGATAGTATCGTTATATACTTTAATTAGCAGTTTTGCTCTGAATTAGTGCCAGCGAAGGCAATGTTGTAGAAACGAAATCAAAATATTCATAGAACCGTGTATTCAATAGAATTACGATAATCCGCACATTCTGAGACCACGGGTGAGGTAGATTTAATTTTCGGATTGTTAAGTAATGTATCTCTTTCTTTCGTTTTAATTTTTACTGCACAAATTTTTAAGAACTTTGATTTTTCGCTCGTAATTAACTAATCGACACATACTTCAAGAATTACATAATCAAGATTTATTCAATACAAAAATAATATAATATTTTTTAAATGCAATTACATACTTGCATGTTGTTATTATAAAGCAATATATAATTATTAAAGTGGTATCAGTACATGAAGAAAACGTAATGGAGAGAAAAAGGAATAAATGGTAGAAAAAAAAAGCTTTCGAGGAAGGAAAGAATTTACTTGTAAAAATGCACAGAAGTACAGGGTGTTTATGAAGTCCCGGACCCATTTTGATGTTTAATAACTCATAAAATAATAAAGATAGATTGAAAGAAATAACATAAATGGTTAGATAGATTCAAAAAGTTTCATGACCCTTGTCAATGAACTTCAACGTGTGCCCCCTTCGTCGCACGGAGAATATCAAGCCGATATTCAATTTCACGCCAGGTACCGGCAAGCATGTCGGCATCCACAGAGGCTATTGCGGTTGTAATTCTGGCTTTTAGGTCATCCATGTTCGACACTCTCCTCCTGTAAACGTTGTCCTTTACAAATCCCCAAAGGAAAAAGTCCAGCGGCGTTATAGCAGGTGATGTGGGTGGCCAAGGAATTGGACTTCCTCACCCAATCCATCTTCCTGTAAAATGGTCATTCAAAGAATGACTCGGTCGTGCATTAATCCACACCACGCATTAACCTTTGGGGAATCCCTTTGTGCCTCACGGTATTCATGGGGGGTTTTCAGATTCCCATATGCGCACATTATGGCGATTAACAGCGCCAGAAAGATGAAAGGCTTCGTCGGAGAACATTATGCGCTTTAGAAATTCAGCAGCATCTTCTATCTTCATTAGCATATCTGTTGCAAAGGCCATCCTCCTAGGCCTATAATAATAGGCAATAGTTGCCAAAAACAAGAGAGAGAAAAATGCAATTAATAAGCAGACGATATTTAGAAAAGTACAGATAATTAGACTGGAAAATGAAATTATCTGAAATTAACCACACGCGCAGACGATATTTACAAAAGTAAAGATATTCAAACCTGAAAAGGAAAATATATAACTTATTCCATCAATAAATGCCATAAGTTAGTCTATATCTTCATTATTTTATGAGTTATTAAACATCAAAATGGGCCCGGGACTATATAAACACCCTGTATTTTACAGTAAACAATTGTAAATTTATTCTGACCGTGCTTTTTACACTATCAAAGGAGAGACTGAATGAAAATATGTTGTTCACCGCGACAATGTTTTCCCTGCCATTAACATTTTGAGTATTTACATGCTTCACTAAAAAAATGCTGGAATATAAATTTTAAAAAATATAAATTTGGATTTGAATTTATAAAAAGAGAATTTTCATGTTCTTTCTTTTTAAGCTGTTTTCTATTTCTGACGCAAGAATATTTACAGCTATTTTTAGGAATTCATCTCTATTTCTTCTAATGTAAAGAAGTTTCCGCATTTCACGAAATGTAAACAAATTCGCCACAAAACTGGTTTATTTTGGTTACTAGCTTTCGCCGAGAATTATTTACTTGGCGAATTTTTTAATTTATAGCAATCTATTTTTCTTTTCCTTTTTTTTCCTTGTGCACGAGCGCAAAAAAAGTTCCGTCCTTCATTCTTTCAGGTAATTTTAGTAGAGTGCGTAAAGCATATTTGGCGTTATTATCGCTTATAATTAATAGGCCAAAGTTCAAAACGCGCCTAAGTGAATATAAATTCACATATATCTTTTTTAATTTTAGGTAAAAAGCTCTAGGTTTTTGCAGGAATACCTAGAAATAGATCCACTTTAAGATGATGGTGAAATAGGTTGTAAATCAAAAAAGAATTTCAAAAATTTTTAAAAGTTACTAAAAAAGAAAGTTTTAAGAAACGAATCAGAAATTGCTGCGAAATGTTTTGGACTGAACCTAAATTTGGAACTGTGAAAGAAGGAATCAAGTAAGTTTAACAAAAAAAGATACTAATAAATATGCAGCAAATTCAACTAACACTGAGGAGCTAAAATTTTGAGAGCAAATGTTTTGAAAACTACTAGAGCAATTTTTCCAAATTGTGGCCCTTTGTTAAAATTGGAGTCGTAGAATCGAAATATGGAAAAAATTGGTATCTTATTTAAAAAAGGAAGTCGCATTTTGTCATTTTTTGTCATAATAGTATATTAAACCTATAAGGTATTTCTCCCGCCTTCTTAGCTTGCCTTCGTGGTGTAATGGTCTACACACTCGGCGCGTATTCGAGAGGTCCGTGGTTCGAGTCCCGGCGAAGGCACTGAACATTTCTTCTCTATCCTGCTTCAAAAAAGATCCTAATGCCTCTACAGAACAATGTTATCAATTGTACTTAGGCAGTGACTTAGGATGACTTTAGGATAGCCTTAGTAGAATGACTTAGGATATATATAAGTCTGATATGTATCCTAAGTCACTGTTTCGAAACATAAAAAATTCAAGTTAAATTTCGTCAGTTGACCCAGTAGATTGGCAGATGTAGAACTGCCCCCTTTTTTGGTGCGAAATGTACCTGAACTGATTATTACTAATGTCAGTTAAAGTCTGCGCTGTACTAAATGATTTCCCTTAAAATGAATAAGCTATCAAAAACCCACGCATAAAAGATTTTAGTTAATTAATAAAACACAACCCGCTTTTTTCATACGTATATGTTTGTCTTCATATGATGAAGACATTATATTTTGATCATCCAAAATTGCCCACCAGGGTTCGAGCGGCAAATCCGTTGAATACTGGTAGTTCAATCTGTGTTCAAATTTCTCAACGGGCTAGCTGTATTGGAAGTTTTCCTATTGTAACATAAATGTTAGCTAGTTTCCCTTAAAAGTTCCTCCACGAAAGTGTCCCCCCTTAGGTAGATATTCTTTCGTCATTTGCCATAACTTAAAAATCTAATCGAACCATCCAAAATTGCAGTAGTAAAGTTTCCAGATACCGCTCATATGAGTCCTACTATAAAAAATAGAATAAATAGAAATGCATGTTATTTCTTTGATATTTTTTAAGGAAAATATTGCTTAATATGGAAATTCGGTACCTTATCTTGCACTAGAGGAATTTAATGAAGATATTAAAAGTTATGAGTCACTTCTTTTTTTTTTTTTTGTCAATACTAAGCTTTATTCTGATTTATTCTGAAGGGGAAAACGTTTTCCAAGCTTGATGCTATTCGTAGTACAGAGGACGCTTTTATAGTTAAATATTACTTATTATTAACTTTATCGATGTTATTGATAGAAATGTACTACTGAAACTCATTCCAAAAGGGCTGAACAAAAACATCTCCCATTTCTCCTTGTCACACTAGCGGCCGATCGGTAAATTCTTTTAACACTGGTAGTTTGATCCGAGGTTCGAATCCCGTGAACTGACTGGCTGCATGGGCGTTTTTATATTTTTTCCCATGTGCAACGTGTATACTAGCCAGTTTCCCTTAGAATGTCTTCAACGCCGTATTCACATAAACCAAACCCAGCCCATTTTTTCTATTTCGTAAATAATGAGTAACCACATTTTATGCTGAATGTCTTACTCACTCGTGTGAGTGGTTTTCAAGATTGACCGTTTCTGAAGTTCCCTTGCAGCTCACTAGATGGCAATCAAGAAACATAAGCCAGTCGCTGTTGTAGCAATTGTCTTCAAGAAAATAAGCATCAGCCATCGAAGACAACCTCACGACGATGTGCAATCTGCTGCGCCAAGAAAGAGCCCGTAAGAACAGTGTGGAAATGCAACACATGCAAAGTTGCACTCTGCTTGAAAACGAAAAACCGTTTCGATGAGTACCATAAAGCCTGATTTGTAGGGATGTGTTCTGTGAGCGGTGGCCACTGACACTAACCACCAGAAGTGGTCATTTTTTTTTCAAGCGTCTTTGGACAAAATATGAGCAATTGTCGCAAATAATTTTATTGTAACACCTGATATAGTAAACAAAACAAGAGTTTTGCTGAAACTGTTAATCGCCTTTTCCTGCCCCTCAAAGAGTTAAATACTCACTTCACTTAATTTTAAAATTTACATTCTGGCGAGAAAATGCTGGAGGAAGTCGAGGAGTTCAGGAAAGATATCGAAATAAATTTGTTATGCAAAATAAGGCAAAACCATATATGTTTAAATACTTTTAAAGATTTCTTTAACATCGAAAATAATGTTCATGATTTCTACAACTGAGACATGCAACACATTGCTTAATGTTACTCACCTTTGCCAAATTTAATGTATGATTAATAAAATTTCGAATTTTTTTTTTACAGTCGAGTAAGCGTCATCAGGGCTCAAGTGGTGACTGAGACCGGCAGTGGTATAGTTGGTGTCCGAGTGGGCATTGACCCTTCCAGCAAGACGGGTTCTATTCTCACTCAAGAAACTGGATGGTAAGTTATGTACACTGTAAACACTAAATTTCATACTAGAACGAACATTTTCCTGCTCTTTTACATTGTTTTGAAATCAAAAAGTATTAAGTTATAGCGAATTGGTTAACTGGTCAGCTAATTAAATTTGTAGTTTCTGTGATCTGATCTTAATATAACGATATGTATTATGGCCATATATTTGCTTATAATTTTTCTACCGTGCAAGACGTAAATATGGTCATATATATAAATATGTATTATATTGTTGCGTGCATACGGTTTCGTAATAGACTGCACGAACAAGTCCGGTATAAGGTTAATAAAATTTATTCTTATTAAAAGAAATATAACAGAAAGCTGGAATTTTCCTCAGAGAAATTCTTATAATTGTTCACAATACCAGGCAGTAATAAATAAAGAAGTCATAGAGACATTAGGTAGCATCTGGGGATTGGGTAAAAAGGGGAGTATATTAGGTATTGCTCCCGCCTTCTTAACAGGCCTTCGTTGTGTATTGGTCAGCACGCTCGGCGCGTATTTCAGAGGTCTGTGGTTCGAGTTCCGGCGACGGCATTGCTCATTTTTCATCTCTCCGGCTTCGAAAAATACCTAATGTCTCTACAGTGGCACTCGAACTAAGAAGGTGATGGGTAATGATTCTACACCAGCAGAATTTGATGATTGCGTCCCATACTCCCGAGTCGCCCTTTAAAAGGGACAGTTTATAAGGTATTTCTCCCGCCTTTTTTGCATGCTTTGGTGATATTTATGAAAATTTGCTGGCCTTTGTGGTGTAGTGGTCAGCACGCTCGGCGCGTATTCCAGAAGTCCGTGGTTCGAGCCCCGGCGAGAGCATTGCTCATTTTTCATCGCTCCTGCTTCGAAAAATACCTAATGTCTCTTTCAAAGTAAACAGAAAAAGTACATAGAACGCAATTCAAAGCGCATTTAAAGAGAAAGCTAATCCGATCCCACCGTGAATTCGCAAAAGTAACAACAGCAAATAACTGAAAACTGAGTCGAGAGGTTTTCTCTCTGGCTTTCTATAGCTTTTAATCGGTCGCAAGAGATAATTCTAGCATTTTCTGCTTCTCGAGATTTCTGGAAACCAATAAGAGGATGGAATTACGGTTGCAGCTAACATAGTAGTCAATTACATTTATTCAATTTAAATATAAATTACGAGATAACCATTTATTAAATGCTAAATGCACGTGCTTCCTGTATTTTTACTTGTCCGGCGTAGCCTTGCCTTAAAATATGTCTCCTGCTGCATTGCACGGGGAAATAAAGCAATTTTAATTATAATTCTACTAGAGTTAGCTATCTAAATACAAAATTCGTAACAATAAAGTATTCCGATATAGTTGTGTAATATGGCCATATATTTGCTTATAATTTTTCTATTGTGTAGTTGTTTTCATTTATTCTTTATGTACACTGCGCAAAAAAAGAGACAGTTCTATATCTCCCGTTCTACTGGACCGATTGACGAAATTCAACTTACATTTTTTATGTCTCGAAAGTGAGACTTAGGATTTGTATTATATTTATATATAGCATTGTTCTAATATAGGTATTTTAATACAAACATCGGTCGTTTTCTGAAATGACTCGCCAATGTTCTTCCATATTTCGATTCTGCGATGTAAATTATGACAAACTACCAAATTTTGTAAAACTCGCAAGAGTAGTTTTTAAAATATTAGCTCTTGAAATTTCAGCTTCTCAATGTTTTCGTTAATCGGCCCTGTAGAACGGAAGAAATAGAACTGTCCACGTCTCATCTTTTTTCTTGCTGTGTACCTAATTAGGGCATTTCATATAAAGATGTAGTGCTCATTTATTGTGTGTTTATTTATTTTTCAAATTTTCGCCAAATAATATTTTGCAGGCGTTTATTTTATGCATTATATTGTTTAGATTTTTTAAATCTCAGTCGAATTAAACATGAACTATATGGATAATTCATGTAGAACCAAAGATCTGGGCGAAAAATCTCCTACTAGGCCTTATTGATATTTAGTAATTTCTCACCAATGCGGCGATGTTCAAACAATTTCCGCTAAACGCAATTTCCAAGGTTTAGAAACATTTTTCTCCAAGCTTCCACAAAAACCTCCCTTTCCCTTGTAGAAACCCTCTAAATATATGACTTTGAGTGGCAGTCAATAAGTCCAGTTATAAGATATTTCTCCCGCCTTCCTCGCATGCCTTCGTGGTGTTGTGGTCAGCACGCTCGACGCGAAACCGAGAGGTCCGTGGTTCGATCCCGGCGAAGGCATTGTTCATTTTTCATGTCTCCTGCTTCCAAAGTAACTTAATGCCTCTACAATTGGCGCCCGAACTAAAAAGGTGGTGGATGATGATTCTCCACCACCGGGATTTGGCGACTGGGTCCCCAAAACCCCAGTCGCCCTTTAAAAATGGGGAGTATATAACGTATTACTCCCGCCTTCGTGTGGTAGCGGTCAGCACGCCCGGCGCGTATTCAAGAGGCATTTTTAAATAAAAATTTCAAGTCTTTAAGCAAGTTTAATTTTTGATGGAATACTATCTTTACAAGTTTTGTTTTTATTATTTGCTATTTGCAGGTTTTGTGTTCTATAGCTTCAAATTCTAAGGATTCATTAAAGACTTAACAAGCTGATTAGTTTAAAACTATTCCAGATGTTAAAATAGAATCAATATTTTATTTAATTTTTTAATAATTCTTTTCATTTTTTAATATTAAAAAGAGTTTACAATACACTCTTTTCCTATGCGTTTGACTTAAGTCTGAACATTTCATATCACGTTGTTTTTCTTTTTGTTTGACATCATTTCTTGAAGACGTATTAGTAGATCGAATCTATTAGAAAACGATTATGTTAACTTAATAATTGTATAAAATCAACACTTTGCAAAATCTAAAAGTGAGTTAAAAATATAAGAATGTCACTTAGGAATTTACTTTAGGAAACCTTTCGTCTGCATTTTCATTTAGATGGTATAAATACATCACCAACAGTTAACTTTAGACAAAATGAAAGAACATGTTACAATCTAGAAATTGTATGAATGATTGCCTGGTATACTAATAAAACAAATATGGTATAATAGGGCATCACCAAGTTGACTCCAGTGATGGTGCTATAATGTATTTCTCCCGCTGTGTTCGCGGTATAATGGTCAGCACACTCGTTGCGTATTCGAAAGGTCCGAGGTTCGAGTCCCGGCGAGAACATTGCTCATTTCTACGATTTACTTTGTTCGAAAAATTCTATAATGAATCTACACTGGCGCCCGAACTAAAACAATTGGTGAATGATGATCCTCCACCATCAGGATTTGCCGATTGGGTCCCCTGATCCCAAGTTGCCCTTTAAAAGGGAAAGTATATAAGGTATTTCTTCCACCTTCTTAGCATGCCTTCGTGGTGTAATGGTCAGCACACTCGGCGCATTTTCGAGAGGTCCGAGGTTCCAGTCCCGGCGAGGGTATTTCTCATGTTTCACACCTCCTGCTTCGAAACAACCTAATGTCTCTACAATACAAAGACAACTATTCACTGCATAAACGCAGAAAGCATCATTCTGTGCAGGAAAATATGAGAAAAATACCGGGCTTAGCCACAGGCAAGTCTTTCTGTAACTCACAGATTTGTAGCCTTCTAAGCATACAGCGTGTCACATGGATTTTTTGACCATATCGTCTGATAGTGTGGCCATGTACCAGATCCCATAAACTATGAACCAATTCCCGAAGAACAAAGAAGATCAACAACAAAGAAGAAATTCGAACGAATATACAGCCACATATAGAAATTCGGTATGAATATACAACCACATGTGTAAAGACTTCTCTGCACCTAAGAATTACTTCTAGACGTCTGGTGGAAGCGGATGGACGATTCCTGCAACCTCTATTTTAACATCGGAGTCAGCTTCGTTTGCAATAATCCTTACTCTTAACAAAGTGTAATGCCACAAATGGCAGTCGCCTGATGATTAGCGATGAACGTCCTTTCATTCTCAGAGATGATGACCATCGTGTCTCATTAAAAAGGTCCAGTTCTAAACAACAATATTGTTTCGTTTTTACGGGTTCGTGGATTTGGAGTGATTGACTACAACACTTGATGAAGTATCAAAACACAATTTATTTGCCAGTATTGCTCAGGACAGCTCCAAAAATAAGTTTACAGTTATCGAAAGTTACGATAGACACGCTGAAACAATCAGCAGCACAGCCTTCAAGCTGTCAGGCTAGAACGGTGAAGACAGTTTGACGGCAAAGCTCTAGAGTACATTTCCCGATTCGGTTAGGTCATTCTCAGAACTCAACGTACTCTCGAGACGCTCCACGCTACAACACGCGATGCAATCCACGATACACTCGATAGCCTCAACGATGCGCACTCTCGATGCACCAACTCGCGATACAGTCGACGACCAACTGGGCACTAGACTGACGATGAACTCGGTAGACTCAGCCGTGCACACTCTCGATGCACTTCAAGATCCACTGAGGAGACACTAGAGTGACGATCAACTAAACTAGACTATACTGTCTCGATGCACTGACAAGACACTTTCTGCTACTCCACGTACAGGCAGGCTTTATATAGTTTTTGACTTGCCTTCGAGAACATTCTGGATCAAACCTGTAAGAATTCGTTCTAGAATGTTATCCATCCGTCTATGGCATATCGCCCAATTTTGTCGCCAAATGGACGATTTCACGCATATGAAGGCAGGATTCTTAATTCTAGGAATGCTGCCTTCACCTGCCATTTTCTGACAACCTTAAAACTTGCAGGGAAGCTATCTTACCGCGGCTGGACATTTCTTAACAATACCATTACAATCTCACTATTGAGAAACATAATTTTTGTCCCACTATAAGATTCATGGTTTGAGCAGCCATATCGTAGTAGTGGTACTCAGAACATTGACAGCGCAGCGAATCAAATTTTAAGTTCCCACGCTTTTCCATTTCTAGCCGTAATTCCCGGTGTGTTACTTTAGTATGATAATGTCTGAGTTCGTAGAGTCATTAGAATTTTTTTAGAAGCAGAAGAATGAAAAATGAGTAACGCCTTCGCCGGGAATCGAACCACGGACCTCTCGGTTACGCGTCGAGCGTGTTGGCGACTACACCACAAAAACATGCGAAGAAGGCGGGAGAAATATCTTATAAGTTTTGCAGGTTTGCTTGCATTACGGTTCAGACACTGAGATGGTGTTCTGCGCCTCGGAGGTCTTCCATTGAGCATGTGTTATACCAGACAAAACGCCAGTTGCTACCGTGCCGTAGTATTCAGGATTGGAGTCGTCGAGCAAGTGTCGGTCTGTTTACCTGAAACCAGTAGCAAGAGTTTGTTGAAATCCATGCTGAACAGAAATACGCGCAACATGTTTCAAAGTACTAGGCTGTGCGATACGCAGCCGAAGATGAAAGAACTGCATACCAAAACTCATTCTGAAAATATCCTCCTACTTTATCTTCACACACGTAATCATTTGCCTATATATCAGTGAAAATGTATTTCATTCAGATACTTCTTTCTCTTTGCGCAAATTTCACTGTTTTCAAAATGCATTTATTAACGAAATAATTTTTCTTACCTAATTTAATTTAGTTACTGCTTTCATATAGTAGGAGATTTCATCTTACAACTATAAAGATAAACTTAAAATACTAACCATTTCTATTAATTATTTAATACATGCTAAGTACAAACAAATCAAAAACACAAATGAATTATAAAGTTTGCGCCACATATTTATCCACACATAGCTGTAAATGGCCCGCCAGCGGCCGAGAGGTAAGATAGCTGAACACTGGCAATTCTGTTCGAAGTTCGAATCCCGCGAACTGGCTGGCTGCGTGGGCGTTTTCGTGCTTTTCCCCATGTGTAACGTGTATACAAGCCGGTTCCCCTTAGAAACGCCTCCACGAAGACATCCCTTCCTTAGACAGATAGCCCTCGAATCTTTGCTGTAATCACGTAAACCAAACCATAATCGTAAATGCTTGGATAAATACTGTGCTGTGTTCTCTTTATCTGTACTTGTTAGTGTATTTATTAGTCTGTTTATTGTAATACTTTTTAAACGCTATTCTTTTAAGATTGCTGTCATGTCATGTTAAGGTTTCCAAGGTAAATCTATTAATGGAAAGGCTAATTCTCCAGTTAGGTAAAATACCCACAGAGTTTTCGTAAAGACCTTTTGCACGTCTAGTTAGTTATCTAACCAGGCTATTCTGTAATGTAATTACGCTATTAGGAGTTACGATAAATGTGTTTTAATTAAACCTAAATGCTTAAGGGAATCTCTTATTTCCTAATTCTAGGAATGGTCTTATTTCTTTGGTGATTTGCTGAAGATCATTCGAAAAGTTCTGGTTATATTTCAGCTTAAGCTACTATACATCGCTATAAAATTTAACTCTAAATTTTGTTTAGATTTAGCAAGTGAAATTCATTAGGAAAAAGGAAACGCATTTAGTTGTGAAATAAATTAATTCTGTTAAAAGATCTTTATATAGCTCAAATGGAAGTAGAGTGCTTTTCTCAGTTGCATATAGTATCTTAAAAAAATTCCGAAAATTTTCAGATTTTATATTACCCCTGCTAAAAATGCCTCATAGAAACCAGTCAAATTTTTTATGGGTACCCATAAAGTTCTATGGGTTTCTGTTGGTCTCTGTGGGTTTTTCTTACTCGTTTCAAAATGCCCCATAGAAACTACTAAAACTTTTTACCGGTACCCATAGAATTGGTCTCTACTGACTTTTACTGGTTTCTATTGAGCTCTGTGGGTTTTTCTTACTAATGTCATCTGACACCCATGCAACCAACATCAATGTCAGAACTTTCTACTGGTTTGTATTGGTTTATATTAATTTTTACTGTTTTTCTTACTAGTATCAATATAATAGAAACAGATGCCAAATAAATCTTCTGTTGGTTTATATGGGTTAATTCTAATTTTCTAACTGACGTCAATAGATTTCTTTTAAACAATGAAAATACTGGTGTCAGTAAACCAAAATTCATTGGTATTCTTGTTGTCTACTGATTATTTAAAATTATTTTTTTATTTACTTTTATTTTATTTATTTGGATACTGTTGAAAATAAGGTTATTTCTGTTTTGCAACCAACAGAAAGCTTTAAAATTCTCCACCTCTTCTCTAAGACGATCAGTATTTCGAGGAATGAAATTATGATCTCTTTATGACCATCAGAGTAACCTGGAAACGCAGGTGGTCTTTTAGAGAGGGTTTTTACTATATATGCTCATTTATTTGATTTCTTAAAAACTTTTGTCGGAAACAATAACGGTAATCATATGCACCACACACAGCGAGGTCTCTCTAAGCCGACCGGCGAAACATAAAAATGCATCTTTAGAAGTGGTCGCCTTAGAGAGGTGATGCTCAATACCAATATGTACTTATGCTCTCTTATATACTTATGCTCTTAAAATAACCAATATATACTTATGCATATATATTATACACTAACCAATATATACTCATCCGTACGCCCAAATGGGCGTTATTCTAACGTTTCGTGGGTTACCTTTATTTATTATATATCATGTTCTTCATCTTATATCATAAAATTAAATTCAACAGCAATATCTCAAAATATTTAAAAACAGGATATCTTAAGAACTTCAGATACACAGCCTGCCGTCCAGGAGACAAAAATGCTTTATTTTATACAGTGTTGCCATTTCTCGCTTTGAAATCGTTTCTTCTTACTCAAAAACTCATAAATGCTTCACAAAATAAGAAATAAATAACAAAACAAATTCCAAATTTTGGCTTCCAGTTGCTCATATTTTGGTGGAGACGTACGTGATTCAAAATACGATGATTCTAGGTACCGTTGTTTTATCACAATGCCAGAAACATATATGCATTTATGCAGATTCTTCATTATTTAATTTCTTTAAACATAGTACAGGACTATAATATTTGACAGAGGAACAAATTAATCAAGAAAATAATCTAGCCTTATCTATCTATTTGTTTAGAAATCTGTCATCTAAGAACTATTGCATATCTTGGTACATAAAATCTGTATAAATAAACTTTTTGTTGTTCATATTAACTGCTACATATTTACATTCGCTTGGAAAGCTCAGTATGCCAGAAAAGTTTAGCAGGTGGGGGGTTTGAACCCTATGTCTCTGTATACTGCGCAAGAAAAAAAGGACAATTCAATATCACCCGTTCTACTGGGCCGATTGACGAAATTCAAATTGCTTTTTTAATGTCTCGAAAGGGCGACTTCTATTATATTAAATTTCTCCATAACTTTTGATTTCGAGAGCGACATATATTAGATTAAATTTCTCCATAAAAAGTGATATATATACATATATATAGCATTGTGTTAACATAGGTATTTTGACACAAAATCGGATTTTTTCTAAAATAACATACCAGTTTTTTCCATATCTCGATTCTACGACTCAAATTAAGCATAGGTATTAAATTGTGTAATTTTTGCTGAGAAATTTATGGAGAAATTTTAAAATTTATCTTGGCGGATTTTTTTCAGTTTGCGCCAAGAATAATTCACTTAGAGAACTTCTTAATTTATAGTAACCTATTTTCCTTTCCTTTTTTACATTGCAGACGAACGGGAAAAAGGCATCGTTCATACTTTCAAATAATTTTAGCAGAATGCGTAGATCACATTTTCCTTATTATCGCTTATAAAAAAATATGCTAAACTTCGAAACTCGCCAAAATGTAAATTCACGTACATCTTAGACAATTTTGAATAAATAACTCTAATTTTTTTCAGGTGTGCCTAGAAATTCATCTACTTGAAGATGATGGCAAGGCATTTGTAGTTTGTAATTCAAAATTTTTTTGAAAAATTTATAAAAATTATTTAAAAATACAAATTTAAAAAATAGCCGAATTTTATTTCGAACGAACCTAAATTTTGAAATATGAAAGGAAAAATCAAATAAGTTTGACAAAAAAAAGAGATGTTAATAAATATATACCAAATTCAATTAATATTGAGAAGCTAAAATTTTGAGAGCTATTTTTTTAAAAATACTCGCGGGATTTTCACAAACCTTGGCAGTTTGGCATAATTTGAGTCGTAGAATGGAGCTATGGAAAACAATTGGCATGTTATTTCAGAAAAAGTCTGATTTTGTGTCAAAATACCTATATTAGAACAATGCTATATATAAATCTAATACATATCCTAAGCCGAGCTTTCGAGAGATGAAAAACGCAAGTTGAATTTCGTGAATCGGCCCAGTACAACGGGGACATACTGTCTAATACACACCTTTTTTTTTTTTTTTTTTTTTTGGCACAGTGTACCTTTTCAGTTAGTATTTTTGCTTGCGTTTTATTTCTTGGTAAATTTAAATTTGTGAAAATGCTTCTTGGTTTGCATTTATTTGTTTATTTATTCATTGCTTCTGCTGTAAACTTTATTAAGCATTTTGCCCTTACAATGCCATAATAAATTTTACTATTATGTATGCTGAAAGTTTCCTGATTTTACTAGTTCTTCTTCATTGTTCTATTAGCTCGATAGATTGTCTATTTTTTCTCCCGCTGCAGTTTCGGTCTATTCTGCGTGGGTTACTTAGCACCTTTGTCATTTGTACACCCAGATTTACAAACTTTTCGAAAACTTGCCAGATTCCCGGTATTTTAGCACCAAGAAAAATTGGAAACACTGTTTTCTATTGTGTTCGTAGCTCAGTCTCTTCGCTTTCGAAAACTTTAACATGGAAGGTTATTTTCTTTCTCGAAGTTGAGTGGGGACATTGACTCATTACAAAGAACGTCCAGCATTGCAATGCGCAGCTTTAAGAACGTTTTATCCCGAAATCGGAACTCCGAAGAAGAAAGTATTTCCAGTCCCTTTGTTGCCATGGCAACTCAGCAAATAAATCAATTTCAGAAACTGAAACAGAGTGCCAGTGTATTTGCTACTCGAAGCTTCATGCATTATACATTTCTGATCCAGGAAGCGGAGAATTGTTTTTAATTAAGAAACTTTTGTGGAAAGTTTAAATATTTTACCACGCATTTTCGATTGCTCACATTTAAAAGTTCCGCATGAAACCGAAACGCGAATGTAATTTTTTAATTTGAAGTCTGCTATCCAGGCATAAATGTCAAAAGGCTCTTTCGAGATTATAAACTATGTATTTTATCTTCGCAAATGGAAAAATGCTTTATTTTAATTGATTGACACGAATTGACTGCGGAGTTTCTTGAAAAACAGAAAATGTTTCCTTAATGAATGTCAGTGGAGAAGAATTTTCTTTTATACACGAACATAAATGCAGCTCAGCTCATGGTGAGTATGTTAAGGTCTGTTGGCAAAGTAAAGACTTTAAATTTTCTATTTATAGAGGGCTGCTTTACATATTATATAACGCATTTCCCCCGTCTTCTTGGCGTGCCCTTCGTGGTGTAGTGGTCCCGGCGAAGGCATTGCTCATTTCTTCACTTTCTTTATTCAGAAATTCTCTACAGTGGAGCTCGAACTAAAAAAAAGGTGGTGGATGATGATTCTCGACCACCACGATTTGGCGAATGGGTCCCCTAATCCCCATTCGCCCTTCTTCTTGGCATGCCTTTGTGGTGTGGTGGTCAGCACGCTCGGCGGGTATTCGAGAGGTCCGCGATTCGAGTCCCGGCGAGGGCATTGCTCACTTCTCGTCTCTCCTACTTCCAAATAAATCCTAATGTCTCTACACTTATATACTAGGGCAGTAATTTCATCGAAGAAAAAAGAACAAAGTTCTCGCAAAAGCAGCAAGGGTGTATAATGAAAATTCGGAAACTTTTCGCAGACTAGTGTTTATGCTAACAAACTCAAGAAACATTTCACTGTTGAGAATGTGTATTACCATTTTTAGCAAGTAGCACCAGAAATGCAATAACATAACAAGTAAGAGCGTACTAAATAAGTGACACTTCTTTTAATAGAAATCGACATTTACAAAATAATCAAATTTTGGAAAAACTCGACACAGTTATTTTTTATCAAGGTTTCCATCCAGTTGGACGATATTTTGCACATTGCATATACAAATACATAAAAACTCAAAATATCTATATTAAAAATTACGAAGAAATTCTTAAGCACTTATTTCCTCCAATTAATTCCAAAATGGATTAAGCATGATTTAATTCGCAATAATAAAAGAAGGCTTTATCATTGTTGTCGCGAAGCTTAGTTTCTCTAGATTGGCAATAAATCCACTATTCTGCTAAGTTTCAAATGTAAACAAATACGGCTGCTATGCTGAAAATAATTAGTTAGTCGCACTTAAACAACTTTGAAATTGTTGATAATTCTACAAATCTTGCATCCAGATTTACTAAAAGTATAAAAACCTTAACCGGAAGCAACAAATGCGCAATTTACCAATATTTAAGAATAGAAAACTGAGCTCACTGAGCCGATAACAGATTGGATATATATATATATACACACCTTTGGTGCCGCCAATTGCCACCAAAATAGAAGGTGCACATCTACATGTTATATGTAACATTTCAACGTTCTGAGGCTACTCATTTTTGAGTTATACGAGATACAGACGTACGTACATATAGACGCCACAAAATATCGTACTTACATAGACGAAAAACGTAGTAGACGTAGTACATACGTTCCGTACGTACGTACAGACGTAAAGAAAAAAATCTCATCTAAGTTCATTTTAAATCCGTTTTAAAATCCGTTTGGGGAAAAAGAGTCCTTTATTCTGTACTTACGTACAGATGTCACTCAAAAACATCGTTAAATTGCTTTCGATAGTGGTCAAAATGGATATTTTCGTTGAAATTATGATACTCGAAATTTTTTGCGATTGCAATACTTCCTTTCTGCTTCGTACAAAGGAGGTAAAAAGGAAATGTTTGGTGCTCCAATTATTTATTCGCAGTCACATGACTGGAGCACTTTATTTAGTTCAAACAAAGGATCAATTTTCCCAATATTAAAAATCAATCAAACTTACGCCCCGAACTGGGATAATGGTTAGAGGCTCTGATTGCTGTACCGAAAGGACCGGGTTCGAATCCCAGACAAGGTATGGATGTTTGTGAATGGATGGTGTCTGTGCAGCATGCAGGCACTCTGAATATGCGGCGAGCCGAATGTCCTCTCGAGAGGAAGATGGTAGGTAAAGATTGGTGGAAGACTCTCGGACCCGCCTTCCCAGGGGCTATCTCTCAAATTTTGGGGGCGGAACTGAGATGAAGTTGGGATGTCACCTATATGGTGTTCAAGGTTCTTGTCAACGACAGGCACATTTGACTCCTTACCACGATGAATGTCGTGGACTTGTGCTGACCATTCTCAGACAAGTGAGTTTGGTAACAACAACAACATTACTTGACATTATGCTCATCATATCTATTTCTGTGGGAGTTAAAATGGAGATCAATGTGCTGATATTTGAAATAGATATAATTTTTTTTACTTCAATGAACGAAGGGTAATATATTGTTAGGAGAATTTTCTCTTCATTTTTCAATATTCACATTCTAAACGTCTATGATTGAGTAGCTATACAGATGCTGTTCGTAAACGTTTTAGAGGACTTTCTTCGCATTTACAGGAATATTTTATCTACATTTTTTTTGTGTTTTAAATGTTCTATTTTTGATAATCATTATACCTCACTATCTCTCTACGCCGTATTTTCCAAAATTTTCCTTTTGTAGTATTGAAAGATTTATTTTATCCCATTACTCCTGAACAACTTTCCAAAATCTGAAGAGGGTGGTAAGTAGACGTTTGGGCAATTCACTTTTTAGAAGTCTAAAAGTGCCAAACTCCATGGTTGATATATCCAGAGATTTAGTAGAGATATGAATGAAGGGTATGGCCATGATACACGTTTCTTGTTCCATTTTTCCAGGAATTTGTGGGGTTCCACCATTCTATTTAACAGTTAAACCCTTTTGCACCGATAAGCGAATATTCGCTTGAGTGTGTGAACAGAGGCATAAGACTCAAGAAGAGTTAACTAAACCTTTATTTCTTAAAATAAGGATGAACACAGTCAGCTCCTACGTCAGAGCGTACAGCAAAGCCTCCACTTGGGCTTGAACTCAAATTAATAAGAATTAAAGCTTAACTAAAAGATATAGCCGAAGCTATCAGGATTCTAAGTAGTTGGCCCGTAAATCTCAATTAAGTAGGCGAAGCTGTCAAGGGCCTGAAGTACGCGCCGAGCGTAGTAATAGCTTAGAGAGAGGCGTAGCCCAAAGGCAAACGCGCACTATTCAGAAACTCTGGCTCTCCAACGAAGTCAGTGAAACATCGATTTAAATACTACTCTTACTCATTTGCATCAAAGCGTTTCTGAAATTACATTCTTGTAAGTAATTGTAAACTGAAGCTAGAAGAGATTGGAAAGGTGCACAAACTTAAAATAACTGTTATAAAATTAGGGCAAACCTTACAAACTTATCAGTGGATTTTGACGTGTACCTGCTCATTATGTCTTGATGCAGTTCTTCTGATTAATGGCATTCTGGGTAAAAAGAAAGCATTTAATATTTGCAAATTGGGTATGAAACATGTTCCTGACAATATCTGGAGTTGATCTTAACATTTTTATACATTCCTTTTACTTTTAGCTTGCAGTTATATGAAAACCCAGCAACAATCATAAATCCCTTTGAGAAACTTTCTTTAGATTCTTTGAACCATGTTTTAAGATCTTTTTCTCCCTCTTTGATGACAATAAATGGATTTCTTTTTATTGCAATCATTTAAATACACCTAAGATTCATCCATTGTGACAACATTTTTCCAGTTTTATCCGGATAAATGTTTCTCATAAAGAATTCCGCGGAGTTCTGCATACGGCGATATGTCTTTAAGAAAGACGAGGCACATTACGTTCTTTTTCTTTTTTAAGATTCAAATTAGCATTAATTATTTTGTTTATAATTGGTAATGAGCATTTTAATGATTTTGCAACTCTTCGTCGAATTTGCGGATTTTCAATTAAGGTAAAAGATCTTAACCTTTCAACTTAACTGATCATTTTTTTCTGCACTAATTCAGTTAATTTTTATTGTCTACAAACATTTAAAATCCTGAAATTTAGCTTACTAGCATTGCTTTTCTATACTATTGTTACAGATTTTGTATTTAGTTAACTATTTTTGGTAGAACTGTAATTAAAATTGTTTTACTTTCCAGTGGAATGCAGCGTGTGACGAATTTTAAGAGAAAGCTACGCCGGGAAAGTAAAAATACAAGAGCGCGTGCATTTAACATTTAATAAATAGATATCTCGTAATTGCTTTTGTTTTCCTCGAGAATACCTCGAGAATAGAAATTAAAAGAAGCTTCTCTTTCCGGATTAAAAAGCTTATAAAAGCCGGAGAAGAACATCTCAGCTCAGTTGTTTTAAGCGAACTATTGTTGTTTACTTCGCTTCTGTAATCTTGTGATCGGATTAGCTTTCTCTGCGCTTTGGATTGCGTTCTATTTAACGCTTTAGTAGTTTACAACATAGCTACTGTTTATTTTGAGTGATATTCTGATATTGTACGAATGTCTTCGGGAAAAAATCCAGCGTTTTTTTTATCTCTCTTGTGATAGGAATAAATTTTTATTGTTTTATTATTGGACTTGTGCATTCAATTATTATTGGACTTGTGCAATCTATTACGAACCAGTACGCACGCAACAGTATTTACATGTAATGCTTTTCTAAACTATTTTTAGATAACGATGATTTATAAATACAGGGTTTTTATAAAGTCCCGGACCCATTTTGATGTTTAATAACTCATAAAATAATGAAGATATAGACTAACTTATGGCATTTATTGATGGAATAAATTATATATTTTCCTTTTCAGGTTTGAATACTTTTACTTTTGTAAATATTGTCTGCGCGTGTGGTTAATTTCAGATAATTTCATTTTCCAGTCTAAATATCTGTACTTATCTAAATACCATCTGCTTATTAATTGCATTTTTCTCTGTTTTGCTTTTGACAACTATAGATCGCCATAATGTGCGCATATGGGAATTTGAAACCCCCCATGAATACCGTGAGGCACAAAGGGATTCCCCAAAGGTTAATGTGTGGTGTGGACTAATGCAGACCGAGTCATTGGGCTTTTTTTTTACAGAAAAGACGGTCTTATCAGTCGTATACTTAGATATGTTGGGAAACTTCGTATTTCCACAACTAGAAGAGCTTCAGCCACATGTCTTTTAGCAAGAAGATGGTGCATCACCTCATTGGGGTACCATCGTTCGCCTTTCTCTGGATGACCATTTTACAGGAAGATGGATTGGGCGAGGAGGTCCAATTCCTTAGCCACCCAAATCACCTGATATAACGCAGCTGGACTTTTTCTTTTGGAGATTTGTGAAGGACAACGTTTACAGGAGGAGAGTGTCGAACATGGATGACCTAAAAGCCAGAATGACAACCGCAATAGCCTCTGTGGATGCCGACATGCTCGCCGGTACCTGGCGTGAAATTGAATATCGACTTGAAATTCTCCGTGCGACGAAGGGGGCACCCGTGGAAGTTCATTGACAAGGGTCATGAAACTTTTTGAGTCTATCTAAGCATTTATGTTACTAATTTTAATCTATCTTTATTATTTTATGAGTTATTAAACATCAAAATGGGTCCGGGACTTTATAAACACCCTGTATTATTCTGCGAACAACGTAATTAGACAGAACTACGGAAATTTATATTTCTTATTCTGTGGTGTACGCTGGGCAACTCTATCAGTGAGAAGACGTTTAAATGATCTAAGCGACAGGTTCCGCCGTTCCTGACAAATGCTTGAGAAGCTAGTATCCGGCCATTTGGAAAGCAGTGGGGGAAAGCCTTCATAATTCCAATTTATGTCGTCTTTTAAGCTGTTCTCCGTACTTCAATGGGGACAAGTGTTATTTCGAATAAAGTCCTAAAATTAAACTGAGAAATCATCCTTATTATCTCCTTCGCATAATCCCAAATTTCATCCTTGACTGACTTTCAAATTTAAGTATCCGTTTTTGGACTTTTACAGTGAAATATTTCCGAAATCGTTCCGAAGGCCGACGAATATATTTAGGGGTAAATTCACGTCACTTATAATCTCCTGCAGTGCCAATCAACTTGAACTCGTTCTGCTCTTCTTTCATTGGTCGGAATGGAAATTGGACGTCATACGGAGCCATGGCAGGAAGAAGGGTGTAAGGGTGGTGGTCGCGTTTGACAGGTGATGCTGCTCCAGCCGACACAAACTGGTGGCCCCAAACGATAATATATATTTATGAATTTTATTCCTTGGACGTCAATCTAAAGCTGATTTTTATGTCCCGCACTCGTTCTTCGATGGATCTGGCGAGTTTCTTTTTTGCCCTTTTCTTTTTCAGGGGGAGAGTCAATAAAGTTGGAAAGTTTTCTGAAGAAGTTTATTTTTTGTAAGATGTTTAATCTTGGAGAAACGTTAGAAGAGTCACCATGTGCGTCGATGTTTTGCAAAGGCTTAGTAGTATTGACTTACCTTTTACCTTATTGTTGAATCGCAGACATGGTATTAGAAAACTGCAGTTTAAATGACAGCTGCTGTCCTTAGAAAGTTTTTTTTAATATGTATATATATATATATATATTTATATAAACTTAAAATATTTATGTCTACTTTTTTCATGGTGTGCTTTTCAGGTTGACAGATTTTTCTTGGAAAACCTTTTAGATGTGGAATATAATAAAAAATAGGTTAAGACTTCCATAGTTATCTAGAATTCTAAAATAATACTTTTAACGAAGAATAAACCACTTTTGTAATTCCTCAGTATAGTGTCACGCTCTGATATATTTAATTTTTACTAGAAATTAAACACTAAATGTTAAAACTGAGCTAAATTACGGCGATAATTATCAAAATAATACATTATTTGCCTCGCCCCGTTTTCCAAGATGCCTTAACTCAAAGAACAGGCCCATCTCTCTAATTCACTTATTACATCAAAAATCCTTCTTATTTTTGTGCCCGCCAGTGGCCGAGCGGTAAAGTCGCAGGACACTGGTTAGTTCGGTCCATGGTTCGAATCCCAGCCAACGGGCTGGCTGCATGGGCGTTTTCGTGGCTTTCCTCATGTATAACGTGTATACGAACCAGTTTCGCATAGAAACTCCTCCACGAAGTCATCCTTCCTTAGGCAGGTAGCCCTTGGACTCTTTCGCATAATCAAATAAGCCAAATTAAACTAAGCCCTTTTATATTCCTCTTTCTTAGTAACTTCTTGTCAGTTACAACAAAAAGTTAAAGTGAAGCAGAAATAGGTAAATGACCATCAGTTTCTAAATAGCAACATTTACGTTTCACTTGTCCATATACAAAGAACTATCTTTTATTCAAATAGCCCACCAGCGGCAGCATGGTAAAATCGCTGAAAAATGGTAGTTTCAACCGGGTCCCATTCCAGGCGAACGGGCCGGCTGCATGGCCGTTTTCGTGATTTTCTCCCATATATGAGCCAATTTTCCTTCGGAAATTCTCCAGGAAGGCATCCCTCCCCTCAAGCAAATAGCCTTAGTATACTTTGCCATAATCTACCAAACTAGCCAACCAGCTTTAAATCAAATATTTTATAATAAAAGGCCTCCATTTTCTTCACCACGCATCACAAATAATTCCCCGATATACAGCCTTCCCCACAAAAAGGAAAGAGTATTAAAATAATGAATATAAAAATGTTGTTACATATGGCTTTATTGGATAGATCAATCCAATATAATACTGTTGCGTGCGTACAGGTTCGTAATGGATTGAATGCACAAGTCGATAAGAGGTTAATAAAATTTATTCTTATCCCAAGAAATAAAACAAAATGCTGAAATTTCCTCTAAGATATTCGTACAATATCACAATATCTTACAGTAGTTATATTTTAAACTACTAAAACGTCGAATAGAACTCGATTCAAAACACAGAGAAAGCTAATCCGATGTCACCGCGAATTCGCTACAATCAATAACAGCACTAAGTAAGAAACTACAGTTCACTTAAAACAACTGAGCTGAGATGTTTTTCTCCGGCTTTTATAAGCTTTTTAATTATACACGAGAACATTCTTGCACTTTCTTTTCTCGAGGTTTCTGGAAAGCAATTACGAGATGTTTATTTATTAAATGCGCGTGCTCTTGTATTTTTACTTTTCCGGCGTAGTTTTCTCTTAAAATATGTCACGCGCTGCATTACACGCGGAAATAAAACAATTTTAATAATCCCAATTCTACCAAAAATAGCAAATTAAATAGGAAATTCGTAACAATATGAGCAGAGTAATGACTAACACAATACTGTAATTTAGGTGCTTGTGTCAAAAGTTCAGTTATATCATTTATATTTGAACTGCAATGATTTTACTGGATATGTTTGAATTAACTGTATGAACAATTGAGTTTTTAAGCCTGTAGTGTATTTTCTTTTGTCTAAGCAAAACAATCAAGTAAAAAATGACTGATATTTTTAGGTTCGATCTGCTTGTGAATGGAGGCGGAGCTGTTAAACTTCACTTACAGAGAGACCCCTTTGTACCTAAAACTATCACAGTTATGGTCCCCTGGAATGAGATCGTTGTAGTAAACAAGATCACCCTCACTCGAGATCGTGGGGAGCAGAAAAAAGAAAAAGAATCCGAAATCGTTCCCTGTCCTCATCATGACTATGAGACGATGAAGCCCGTCGTTCTGGCAACTTGGAAACATGGCTTCCAAGGAGGCTGTCCTGAAAGGAATTCAATATTGGCTGAATCGCAGGTAATTTATTTAATAAAAGAAGCTTCAGTCTCAAAATTAAAAGCTTCTCTTTAAGCAATAAACAAACTTAACTGATTTTTAATAACAATCACACGAATTCAGAAATTCGACCAGGAAAATATTTTGCTTATTTATTATCGTCTGCTGTCGTAAGTATTTATATTTAAAACGTGATTTTCCTTTCTGTTTATCTAAAGAAGATTATTATAAAATCTGAAGAAGACCCGAAAGAAGAGCCATATTTTTAAGTGTATATTCAAATTAACAAATCTTTCGTTTCAGAGCCCTTCATATGTCATTCTGGATTGTAAAAAAATGTGGCCTTTCAGATAGAAATGATTTGATTATAAATCTTTTAAAGTTAGAATTCAGTGATTAATGTAAAATTTTATTTGATTTGTAACTTCACACTGAATTCCAGAATAAGCATTTCAAAATCATTTGAAATATAATTACGTCTTCCACTGTACAAGGAACTGAACGATTATTATACACAAATGATTAAGAAAATCGAATGTATCAAAACAAACTTTAATTGTTTATTACGTTTATGTATTGGATTGTTCGGAAAGTAATTTCGTTTTTTCCCAACAGAGGGCCTAAGTGTACCTTTTCGCAGAAATTTCACACTTAAGCCACATAATCACTGTATATTTTGGCAGCTGATTTAGTAAGTCTTTCTTGTGAGAAAGTTCAGTTGATTCCATGCAATAGTTTTTGGTTCGTACCCTTTCAAATATGGAAAGAGAAAAGCAAAGTTTTCGGCATCTTTTACTCTTTTACTGTTGAAAAGATAAAAATGCTGTTCAAGCAAGAAAAAATGGTACTTTTCCGTTAGCTGGGCGCAAAACATTCAACGGAATAAAAGTCCAAAACGTTCAACTATAAACAGATATTTATTAATATTAAGCAGAACAACTTTAACTATAAACAAATATTAATGAATTGTAAACGAAAGAGTTTTACCCAAAAAGAATGCTTATAATTATCGATTTTTCCAGAATACGGTGATGTCGTTGAGAATTTGCTCAAATGGGTCGTTTACTCCTCGTTTCCACGTAAATTCAGCAAGGTATGACTCCAAATTATTGCGAGAAGTTCCCCGATGTTTTTTTTTTTATTTCCCCATTTGGCACTGCCCTGTGAGTTACTTTTAAATGCTGTAGACCAGCTTCTTCCATTTTAGTTTTGCAGTAGCCCTTCCAGGAATCGGAATGGACGATTGACTCTTCTTCGATGTGATTTATTATCGCATCTAACAGCGCTGGTAAAGAACGGTTTGGAGTTTTAAAAACTAGAAAGCATTCGTCCGTTTCCCGGCAGACGCCACCAAATATACACTGTTGTGGAAGAATTCGACCGGCATTGTTCTTTCGTTTTGTAAATAAGCTTTCGTCTATCTCAGCTACTTTTTCAAGACTACCGATTTTTTTCTGCTCACGTTCCGCTAATACTTCTACACAAACTTTTCTTAAGTAGTTGTTCCAATCTACAACTGTATTATGATTCATATCCAGTTGTTTTTCACACCATTTGACTGATGTTCAACTCTTCGCTCCAGCAGTAAATAAATCTCAAAGATGTTAGAAAACTCAATCTGGACGATTCGAACCACGTACCATTGCAGATGCGTGCGGCATGTTGAAAGATTGCGCCACCAACGTACTCCGTCACAATAAGAGAGTTTTATTTCATGATTCTGATCGCATGTTGCATTCTTTGCTGATATACCTTTCTCTTGAAAAAATAGACTGCATCTTCTTCAGTTCTAGCTAAATTCCAAATTTTCATCATTTTTTAAAACAAAAATTAAGATGGAAGATAAAAGGGAAAACGCGCTTTATTTTTAATGAATTCAGAGAATAGATCACATGGCCCCAAACGACTAAAGAATTATCCAATGGTGGCCACATGTTCTATTCAAATATTATGATAAATCTGAAACGATGCATAAAAGAAATTAAACAAGCAAACAAAAAAAGAAAGTTTTTTACAGACGATTCAGTATTTCTCATTCAGTTCTAATTCCGTTGACTATTAATAAATATTTGTTTATACGAGTAGTTGAAAGTTTTCGACTTTTATTCCGTTGACTGTTTTGCGCCTGGCTAGCGGAAAATTATCAAAAAAATTATCCGTTGTGTATGTAAAATATGTACTGACAGAACGCCAGTGCCCAAATTGGTTTGCAAAATTTCGATCAGGCAATTTGACCTTGAAAATGACCTTGAAGATACGCCGTGATCTGGAATTTTGACCTTGAAGATGCAACATGACCTGGAAGGCCATTTAAAGCTGATGAAGACAAAATAAAGGCATTAATTGATGCAAACCGGCGAATAACAACTCGTGAGATCGCTGAGAGATTAAATTTATCGAATGCTACTGTTCATGACCATTTGAAACGACTGGGTTTAATCCCAAAGCTCGACATATGGGTTCTTCATGTTTGCACAGAAAGAAACTTGTGCCGTCACATTGACGTTTGTGATTTGCTTTTCAAAGGTCAAGAAAATGATCCATTTTTAAAGGGCATCATCACTGGAGATTAGAAGTGGGTTGTCTACAACAATATCAAACGCAAGAGATCATGGAGTAGAAAAGATGAACCAGCTGAAAGCATTTCGAAATTCGAAAGCCGATATTCATTAAAAAAATGTGTTGCTATTATCCGTTTGGCGGGATTTCAAAGGAATCTTTTTTTAACTTCTATCGGACAACACAATGATCACATCTGAAGTGTATTGTCATCAGCTCGACAAACTGAATGATTCACTTAAATGGAAAAGGCCAGAATTGACCAACAGTGTTCCACCCAGATAATGCTAAACCTCATCCAAGTATGGTAACCAGCCAAAAGCTTTAACAACTTCGTTGGGATATACTGCCATACTCACCGTATTTGTCAGATCTGGCACACAGTTTATGAGCATGGAACAATGCTACTCACAGAAAGATGACAAAAGGTATTGGAACAAATTGAACAATATGTAATTCAATAAAATATTTATTCACTATAAGAAAATCTTCTTTTATTTTCATAAAGCAAAATTACTTTCCGAACAACCTAATACAAATGAAACAACAAAATTGTAGTAAAAACTTTATACTGATGTTGATAATGTTTCAAATATTACCTAACTTAGCAAGACAATTTGGGGGAGGAAAGTAGTTTTAAGACAAATACCAAGTAGAAGTGAATCGCAAGTATATTTTCCTAAGGCCATATTTCTTTTCCTTAAATCTATATATAGTACTTTAATAAATAACATTAGCCCTTTGCTTCGGATACATCGTTTCTTTCTAAGTATTATAGTATCTTAGATTATTGCTATAACGTACTTTGGATTAAGCATATGTAATAAACATGTTGTAGAATTTAGAACATTTAACAAACAAAAAAGAGAAAAAGAAGGTATTCAATTTTATTTGTGTTGTTCTTCTATATTTTTTTCAGTTCTCCCTACTTTCTTTCATTTCTATTTACTACATTTAAGGGGAAGGGGGTGGGTTAAATGGTAAAGTCGTCAAATACTGATTTTTTTAGGGAACTTTTACAGTAATGTATTTTAAAATTGATATTTTAAATAGCACAAAAAGCACTAAGCAGTATTTCTCAAATTTAATTTCTTATTCATAAAACCACCAGTTGCGGAGTTTAAAATTATTTAACACTGGTAATAAGACTTGCCTTAAAATCCCGGGAAAATGAGCTGGCCGCGTAGGAGTTTTCGTGCTTTTCCCCGTCGATAACGTAATTGCAAACAATTTGCCTTAAAATTCCTCCATGAAGACTTCTATCCTCTCCTTCTATCTCCATAATCTCTCTATCAGATGCTAAAAATTATATTTCGTAATTTCCGTTACTTTCAGTTAAACCAAAGCATTTACTAGGATTTGCAGCAAAAATTCCAGAGAGATCTATTGCTTACTACGGGGGAAAAAATCGGTCAGTTCTATATCTCCAGTTCTACTGGGTCGATTGACGTAACTCAACTAACGTTTTTCATGTCTCGAAAGCGCAACTTCGGATATGTATTAGATTTATTTATAGGATTACTCTAATATAGTTATTTTGAATGCATTTGTATAATAGCATTATTCTAGTATAGGTATTTTGACACAAAATCGGGACTTTTGCCAATTTTTTTTTCATATTTCGATTCTATGATTAAAATTATGCCAAACTGCCAAGTTTTGTAAAAATCACAGGAGTAGTTTTTAAAAAATTAGTTTTCAAAATTTTAGCTCCTCAATGTTAATTGAATTTTCTATATAGTATTTAATAATCTCTCTTTTTTTTAGTAAACTTATTTCATTCTTCCTTTCACATTTCAAAATTTAGGTTCCTTCCAAATAAAATTCGCCTTTTTTTATGATTTACTTTTAAAATTTGTATTCTTAAATAATTTTCGTAAATTTTTCGAAAAACATTTTGAATTATAATATATGAAACTTTTATTACCTTCATCATAAAGTAGATGCATTTCTAAGCATACCTGAAAAAAATTAAGAGTTTCTTATTCAAAATATCCAAAGATATACGTGAATTTATATATTGGCGCATTTTGAAATTTGGCATATTCTTTGAAAGCGATAAAACATCAAATGCGCTTTGTGACTTCTTTCCCTTCGTGCACAATGTAAAAAGGGATAGAAAAACAGGTTGCCATATATTAAGAAGTTCGCCAAGTGAATTATTCTTGGCGCAGGCTGAAAAAAATTGAGCCAAGGTAAATTTATTAATTTCGCCGTAAATTTCGCACGAAATTTTGCAAAATTTAATATCTACGCATAATTTGAGTCGTAGAATCGAAGCATGGAAAAAACTTGGCATGTCATTTCAGTCCGATTTTGTGTCAAAATACCTATATTAGAATAATGCTATGTATATTAATTTAATATATATCGTAAGTCCCATTTTTTGGTGCAGTTTACATATATACACATATACATTGGCACCTATATCACAGGGAATAATTTTAAATTAGCTTTGCTTTCTTGAGTAAACATTTGTGAAGTGGCATGTTTCAACTTTCATGAAGTGGCATGTTTGTTATCAATTTCCTCGACAGAAAAAGTCCAACTTTGTGTTAAAATACCTGTGCTAGAATAATGCCATACATAAATCTAATAGTCACGCTTTTAAGAAAAAATACAATATTTGAATTTCGTCAATCGCAATCGGCCCAGTAGAATGGGAGATATAGAACTGTCCGTGTTTTTTTTCCCGCAGTGTGTAATATAAAGTGTATGTCTGCACTTCAACAAATTATGAAACATATTATTTATAACGAAAGCACAGTGTTCATAAATAATGAATCATAGCACATATGTGAATTATCAAGTGTTTAAGAGCAAGTAAATATTATACCGTTTTGTTCTATCTACATTTGTTATGAGCAAGAGAAAATTGTATCAAATATTTTTTCCATCTTTATGTATTGTATAGGTTCGGAGTTCGGTAATCGGCCTGGGCAAGGTTGACTTATCCTTTCATCCCTTGAGAGGATAGCTAAAATGAGTACCATGTTCATTTGGGATTTAAACAGCGGGGGTCCTGCGACAGGCTGACCACTTGTCCAGGCAAAAGATGAGCAAGCACCCCGGAGCTCACGGTCTAGAAAGCAGATATCAGGGCACGGTCGGCCATGGCTCTGTAAGGACTGTTTGCGCCGCCAACTTATATGTTTACTGAAGACCAGTAGGTTCCGTTGCCGAGGTTAACCAAATTTCCAATCGATCTCGGTTTATCAGTGCTAATGCTTTCAGCCTTATGTTTGCGTATGCTTCGCCACAGAATCCAAAATTGTCTCCCCTAAAGGTTCTTCACTGAACGGGGGGGGGAATCTATCTATCTATATATAAAGAAGAAAGACTGTTTATTTGTCCTCTAATAACTCAGTCACTACTAGAGCTATCGTCACCAAACTTTCTACAATTCTTTTTTGGGTTCTGGAAAAGGTCGACGTCCACTTTTTTCCAAAAAAAAAAGTAGCTAAAGTCATAGATATTAATTAAAAACTTAGGAAAACGATCACTTTCGCCCTCATTTTTCCGAGTGGCAACAGTCTCGCAAGCTGGAGATAAAAATCTGCCTCATTTCGAAAGTTGTTGCCACTGCTCGCTTTCAAATCGTAGAGTTTGTTAATAAAAAATTTCTTAGTTTTACAAAATATACATATATAAAAAAAGAATATCTCTTTGTGTGTTTGTTCCCATTACTGATTTCTGATCAATTATGATCAATTTTTTGCTACAGTTAATCAAATAAAATTGAATATAGCTGAAATATTGGATGACGTTTTACGACCATTTGATTAAAAAGACGAAAATCATTAAAAACAGCGTGCCATTTTTGCTGATATAATTAGTTCATTTTTCTACCGAAATTTTTTATGTGGGTTTCATATCGCATCAGACTGAAAAATGTATGACTAAGAATCTTGTTTTTGCATCGTTATTAGAGAAGGATTACAGTGGTATCGTTCTCTCTGTTGTTAAATACATTACTCTCAATTTAACTTAACTGGCATCGGGTACTTCCGCTAGTTCAAAATAAAGACACGCAGATAGATAGAAAGATAGGCCTTGAACACTTTACCATAAAAGTAATCTAATGAATATGCTTAGATAAATATTAAACACCAAGCAAGTATAAAACATCGAATTATGAATTTAATCAGTAGCGCGGTTTCAAATAAATACTTCTGCACAAGAACAACAGATTAATTTACGGTATAAGGAGCATTAGCGGTTCCTTCAAGTAAAAAGGATCTGAAAATTGCCCTTTCTTGTGATTTTAGGTAATCCAGGAGAGCCTTCCTATACCAGGAACAGATCTGCATTTGGTGTACCATAGCAGCAGAGCCGGAGGATATCTCTCTACAATCCAACTACAGCTGACACCTGACATTGTCCCAAAAGATCTAAAGCTCATTCATCTTCGAATTTCTATAGAAGGTATACTGTTTGAGAAAGTTTTTGAAGCAGATCCTGCCATCAAGTACACGTACTCCTGGAACAGAAGAAATGTCTATCGGCAGAAGGTGTACGGGGTTGCAACAGCCAATGGTAAGCAAGTATCATTTTATAGCGGCCAAAACTATTTACCCAAAAAATCTGTTTTAGCATTAAGACTTCCAAGAATTTTCAGAATAGGATAAAAGAAATGTTTGCGCAGATGAAAAATCGTTAAAAAGTTAAACTTAATTTGACTTAAACTAGACTTTTAAGAAAATGTCGACGAATTCTCATCCATCTTTTCTCTTTCAGTACCACAACTTTAAATAAATACAGTAATAGACATGACTAAAAGTTTTTTTTTCTTTTTTAGTCCAAAGAGAATTTGTCCCTGAAGGACTATTGTTTTCGTTTTTCGATTTTGCGTCGAATCACTCTGAATGTCCGTTTCACTTTTCAAATTGTTGCCACGTAATATTAGCGCCCTGTGTTATATATGAAGAAATTAAATAATGAAGAATCTGCATAAACGTATGTGTGTTTCTCGCATTGTGATGAAACAATGGTATCTAGAGGCAAGAACTTTTGAATAACGTAATCTTCTATAGAATATGGGTATTTGAAATTTAAAATTTTAAGTGGAGCTAGGCCTAACGAGGCCACGATTTGTTTACGTTTGAAACTCCTAGTAGAATAATGAATTTAAGTAGCAATTTTAGTTTCCCTTTGCACAATGGGACCAAAAGTTAACTTTCAAATTTGGGCATCGAAAATTTGGTCTTCTTTCCCGTTAGCCAAACTTTATGTTTTGCAGTAGAAATTAATTTTAATTCTGAAAACTGTGCTTTAAACTGTATATGGTGTTTTAATGTTTTTGCGTAGAAATTAATTTCAATTCTAAAAACTGTTTTTAACTGCATTTGATGTTGTAATTTTTAATGACGGTGTTTTGAGTTTTTATGTGTTATTGCATATTCTGAAATACTACATGTCTAATGAAATTCAAGTAAATAAGTTTAAATAAAGTGCACCAAAAAATGTGTATAATTTAGCAGGCCGTACAAGGAAGTCATGTGATGTCCACGTGAGATTTTTTTATAGTTATGAATGAATAAGTCACAAAGGATTACAAACCCAGATAGAGCCGCTAGAATAAAAGGCGCCATTTAAGATTGGAGGGTTACAACTAATATCACTCTTAAAGGCTTAACTGAGTGAAAATTGCACTCACACCGTGCAGGGAATTAAATATTCCTTTTGCTTTCTTTCCTTTGGATGTCAACTTCTCTCCAACGCAAATCGATCCAGAGAAAGACAATCACTGGCCCGGGATGCTTTTATCGTAATTACACAGTCAGTCTCCAAGACGTCGATTGAAAAGATGGGCCTTGTGTCAAGGGAGACATGACACATTATTGACAAATGTGGACGTCTTTTACTTCGCATACCAAACGATGTTTATTCGATCCAAGCGTCCTATGGTACGAGAGGAGCTGTAGGGAGGGTGCGAAATCCACAATCAATTCATCTCTTTTCACTTAGCCAAATGGATTCGAATGAAGAGAAAAACACATTTTCGACACTCTCTTTGCCTGCTATTTTAGCTCGTGTTCTTTCGATTAGATATATTTGGTACAAATTGCCCCATCGAAGTAAATAATCATTTTAGTTGCGTTTCTCTTGCAAGAGGCTTGAAAAAATATGCGTAAGGAACTTCAGGCAAGTTCGTAATTACACGTTTTAATTTGTTAAGTTGTATAGGAAGGTGTGAGGTTTGTTTGTGTAATTTTTAATGTGGTTTTTGTTGCGTATATTATCGCGAATGCATGATACTAAAGCAGCTGGATTTTATGTAACAAACAATATTACAAATATTAACTTTTATTTGCTGAGATATTAACACAAAAAGCCTCTTTAATAAAAGGATAAATAATTCTGCATTCTTCAAAGACACTGAAAGATGATCAGTTGTCAATTTTGAAAGACTAACGATGGGTTTTGAATGTTAATAAATTATGAATTCATTTTCGACATAATGTGTATTTTTAAAAGCGTTTCTCCGTAAAATGAATCTTTTATACTTGCATTCGCCATTATTAAATTTCAGTACATTTTATCTCATGAGATTGTGGATTCTGTATCAGTTGAAAGGCATAATTACCCAGGTTTGGCTTCCATAGCTTTTGCATATGATTAGAAATGCAGATAATGAAATTCTTACAAAAACACAATCAAAGATGCAACATAAGTTATAATAGGGTTCATCACTGGCTTTCTGTAAAACAATCGTCAGCCTCTTTTCTATTTATGGAGAATCAGCTTATATGCTTAGAAGGTTATATTTCTCCCGCTTTGTTAGCATGTCTCCGTGGTGTAGTGGTTAGGACGCTCAGCGCGTATTCGAGAGGTCCGTGGATCGAGTCCCATCCAGGGCATTGCTCATTTAATCATGTCTCCTGCTTCTGAATAACCTAACAAATCTACAGTGGCGGCCGAACTAAAAAAGGTGGCGGTTGGTGATTCTCCACCACCAGGATTCGGCGATTGGGTCGCCTTTAAAAGGGGAGTATATAAGGTATTTCATCCGCCTTGTTAGCATCCCTTCGTGGTGTAGTGGTCAGCACGCTCGTACATATTCGAAAAGTCCGTGGTTCAAGTCCCGGCGAGGGCACTGTTCATTTTTCAATCTCTCTTGCTCTCCAGCATTAAAAAAAATATCCTAACGGCTCTACACGCTTACCAAACAAACAGTTTTATCAATTTCTAGCACCTCAAGTGTAAGAAGTTGATAAGACGGTTTACTGAAAAATACAGAAATATACAAGAAAGAGAGATGCATAGGAAACTGTATATGCATCAAACTATTTACCTTTAAGTCTGACCGCAAATTTTAATTCGAACACCTCCTCTTTGAAATTGTAGACATGTCGAATCAGGAAACTGTAAAAACTATTCCTGTGATTCGAACCATGGCCTTTCCATTTCTTACCTGGACGTTCTAAGTGCTCACGCACGTGAATGTCATAATTCTTACCTAGTGATTAAATTATTTTCTGCTGGAGAGTGATACGAAATGGTGGGCAGAAAGAACTGGGGCAAAAACATTGTTCGAGATGTGATAGAATCTTTAAGTTTTCTTAGGTAACATACAACTCTATGTATAAGACGAAGTAGCGAATTCCTCTATGTCTTAAAGAATAAATACTACAGAAGAAAGGTTTTAAGTAACATTTTTATGTAGACTAAATTAAAACAGATGCACGCACTTTGTGAACTAAGAATGTAACAAATCACTAATAAGTAAAGCTATCTAACGACTGGCTCCTTTAACTTAACTTGGCTAAATCGGCTGCACCCAGCAAAGCCGAGTCTATAAATATCAGTATAAATTTGACGGGTTTCTAACACCGGCTAGAGAGCTAAATTCAAACATGCAGGAAAAACTCGGACCGCTACTGCTCTCCTTTCGAACTCTTGAACCGCAGCTTAAATACTGTTTCCGAAACAGGTTTAGAATTTGCATCTACGTCATAATAATTTACATTCCGGTAGGAAATAAAAGGTAAAGAAAAAATAATTGGTCAGAATAAAATAAATCCTTACAATAGTAGTTCGAAATTCTTTGCATTCAGCTTTATAAGTGAGATATGAGTATACACATTGATGCTGATATTATTACTAAATGCTTTTAAAAGCCTAGCTTTACGCTCTTATTATAACGCGCCCATTTTATTATAACGCGCTTCTCCCAACGTAGATCCTGAATCATGAAGAAGAAACTGGACATGTTTAAGTAGATGCTTTCATTTTGCTCTTCATTCATTTCGGACCGGCTGTAAAAATCTAAAAGGACGACAATTTCAGGCAAAAAACAAGAACAATAATTATAAGGTATTTCTCCCATCTTCTAGTATATATTAAGGTTATTTCTCGCGCCTGCTTAGCATGCCTTCGTGGTGTAATGGCCAGAACACTCGGCGCGTACTCGAGTGGTCCGAGTTTTGAGTCCCGGGGAGGGCGTTGCTCATTTTTCATCTCTCCTGCTTCGAAATAACCTAATGTCTCTACAGTGGCGCCCGAACTAAAAGAGTGGTAGGTGATGATTCACCATCACCAGGATTTGGAAATTGGGTCCCCTAATCCTCAGTGACCCTTTAAATAGAGGAGCATATAAGGTATTTCTCCCACCGCCTTAGTATGCTTTCGTGGTGTAATGTCCAGAACACACGCCGCGTATTCGAGAGATCTGAGGTTCGAGACCCGGCGACAGCATTCCTCATTTTTCATGTCTTCAGCATCAAAATAACCTAATGACTCTATGTAATGAACTTTGTTAGGCAGCAAACAACAAATTTCTACCACACAATATCTTTAAACACATTTGCTAATGGGATAATTACCTTAACGCCGGCGGCAGTATTTTTCAGTGCATAGTATTCCTTTCAAATCATGCGACTCTCGAGCACTGATCTCTCCATAAACATTTTAGAGCAGAAAATGTGTGCACTGCGCAAAAAGAAGGGGGGACAGTTCTGTATCTCCCGTTCTACTGCGCCGATGCACGAAATTCAACTTGCGTTTTTATGTCTCTAAAGCGCGACTTAGGATATGCATTAGAATTATATATAGCATTGTTCTAATATAGGTATTTTCACACAAAATTGGACTTCTACTGAAATGGCTTACCAATTGGTTTCCATATTTCAATGCTACGACTCAAACTGTACCAAACTGCCGAGTTTTGTAAAAATCGCACGAGTAGTTTCTAAAAAAATAGCTGTCAAAACTTCAGCTCCTCAATTTTAATTCAGTTTGGTATGTATTTATTAATATCTCTTTTTTTATGAAACTTATTTGATTCCTTCCTGCAAAGTTCGAAATTTACGTTCATTCCAAATAAAATTTACCAACTTTTGTGATATATTTTTAAAATTTGTATTTTTAAGTAATTTTTATAAATTTTTCGAAAAACATTTTGAATTAAAACCTGTAACATTTTTACCATCACCATAAAGTAGACATGTTTATAAGCATACCTGGAAAATATTAGACTTTTTTTAATTCAAAATTTCTGAAGATGTACTTGAATTTATGTATTGGCGCATTTTTAAATTTGGCATAATTGTTGAAAGCGATAACATTAAATGTGGTTTAGGCACTTGGTTAAAATTATTGAAAGTAGGAACGATGTGACTTTTCCCGCTCATACACAGTGTAAAAAGAGAAAGAAAAATAGGTTACCATATATTAAGAAGTTCGCCAAGTGATTACTCTTGGCGCAAACTGAAAAAATGCGCCAAGATAAATTTTTTAATTTCTCCGTAAATTTTGCTCCAAACTTTACAAAATTTAATATTTAGGCATAATTTGAGTCGTAAAATCAAAATATGGAAAATAATTGGCATGTAATTTCAGAAAAAGGTCCGATTTTGTGTCAAAATAACCTATATTGGAGCTGTGCTATATATAAATCTAATACATATTCTAAGTCGCGCTATCGAGACATGAAAAACGCAATTTGAATTTCGTCAATCGGCGCAGTAAAACGAAAGATATAGAACTGCCCCATTTTTATTTTGCATTATACATCAAAGCGAATGTTCAACAGTTTCGGATTAAATGCCTCTCAGAATTGCACAAAACAGAAAATCGGATTATTCTGCAAAGGAAAGTGTTTCTTCAAGAATGTTTCTCGACGAAAAGACACTGATAAGTCTGTTCGAATCTTCGATCAGTAAAGAAGCTTTACGTCTTAGTAAAAAAAATGGAAAAACTGTTTAGATTAGGTTATAGCATTTTTCTCAAGTAAGCCGTACGTAGACTGAAATTGGGACAAATAAGTTGATATTCTTTTTCAAGCTAATTGTAAGTACAACTTGTAGAGATTTATATTTATTTCCACTAACCAGTTAAGTTTATACTTTCTTTCCTGTAAGCTTTTATTCCCCTAACTGCCATTGCCAGAATATTTAAATTTGGTAGCGCGCCTGAAGGAATGCAAATTCAACCATTAGGAGTAAAGGTTTAAATAATGACCTCTAGAAGTAAAAGAAAAGAGTGGGCAAGCACTGTATCTTTGTAGCGTGAGCTTCTGTTTCTGCACTTATTGCTGGTTAAAATGTAGTAACTGCATTTACTTTGCTGCCACGAGACTTCGAAGCGGTTTTAAGTAACAGGATTATTTGAGCCTTGTGGAAAAGTCTACTGTTGTGTTAATATCTTTGAATTTTAAGTTTAGTTCTTGTTAGTTGAGTTACCGCTCGAGCGAGGCGTAGTCTGTTAGCGTCAACTCGACGCACTGTGAATTTTTAGTCTTAAATAAAGGGTTCTTTTAATCCTTCTCCTGTCTGGATTCTGCACCTACTTCAGCTGTCACTCTAAAAGTTAAGTAACTAAACATTACAAACTGAAGCGTATTCTCCCCCTTCTTATCGCATGCTTTCATGGTGTCGTTGGAAACATACTCGAAGCGTATTCGAGAGGCTGAAAGCTCGAGCCCCAGTGATAGCACTGCACATTTTTGACGTCTCCAACATCATAAACTCTAATGACTCTAAAAACATTTAGTATTTATGAAGCATTTACAGTTCAGTAAACATTGCTGAAGCAAACTATAGTAATGCCAGGGCTTTTTTTATAAGTTTGATAACCAGTTTACTTACTTATTTGATAAGAAATTTACTTACCTATTTGATAAGAAATTCATTTATCTTCTCCGTTGTAGTGATTACACCTTCACGTTTAACATTAATTTGCGTCAAATATGGCATTTTTAAATAATATTATCAAAGAATACCCAAGGTGTCTGAAAACGTATTATATAAAAACTTTAATAAATCACATAATGCGCTCTTCTTTCAAACGTAAAGCTTTAAAACAACGGATGGTGCTACAATAAGCTTTGAACTTATCTTATAGTGCTAATAGATGTTTGAAAATTCAATTAAGGTATAAAGAAAACTTAAAAGAGAGTTTCATCTAGGCTAATTAGAGATAAATTTGAAGCAGTTCGAATTATTCAAAACGTCCTCAGATATGTTTTAGACGTAAAGATAATCTGGACCGAAGAGTGCAGGTTGGCAAGATGTGCAGAGAGTGTAGTTTTGAAGGAAGTAAGTCTGGACTGATGGATAATATATACATCTGCTCAGAAAATAAGCAATAACGGCAAAACACGAAATAAAACAAAAAATCTGTTTAAAGGATATGCGTGACATTGATCCAAGATGTGATTTGGAATTACTAGACCAGCAAAGCAAAGGCATACAAAAACACAAATATTGCGACCATCATATCTAGAAAGCCAAACGTGTAGAAAACTGTGCAGTGGAAACATCAACGATAATAACAGCTGAATCCCCTGTAGCTGAAATGTATGCTGGACAAAAGCATGGCAAGCTGGCAATAGTGTCATTGATCGCTTGTTGCGACAGTAGCTCCAATTTCTGTAATAATGCACGTCGGAACTTCTGGAGGGTGCCTGGTGGCCCATTGGGATCTGCTTTTCGTCGTCCCATCATGCCCAATGCATTCTCCATGGGATTCAGGCCCGATCGCCTAGCTAGATATCCAATGATTTCACTCTACGGGTAATTCCCAAGCATTCCAGCTGTATGCGGGTGGGCATTATTGTCCATAAATTATCCCCCGCCCGGGGTTGACTCAGGAGAATTTCTGGGAAGTACTGGCTAGGATCTGTACTTAGGCAGTCACAACCACAGGGGTATATAAGTTGACTTCACAGACTAGAGCTCGAGTTTTTTCTTAGGTTGGTTCAGGCTTGGCAGGGACCGTTCTGTTGTGTCTGTCCCTCTGTCTGTGGTGGAGCTATATTGTCCGATTTTGTTGGTCGTCCGAGTGGAAACGCCCCTGTGGAGTCGGGTGATGCCGCACAACATTGCATCCCGACTTAGTGGGACTCGTCGGCTTCACCGGTTGGATCGCGATCCCGAGGATTGCCTCTGGGGACCAGGATGATATTCTATGTAGGGTGATCCTTTGTGAATGCCAGGTAATAGAGTCCTGGTTTTCTGGTGTAATTGTCCATAAATTAAGCGTCCGTACCCATTGCAGCGATAAAAGGACGCACAAGATTTGTCGCGAGGTGAGATGGCTCTGGCGGAAGACCCCAATAACTGACTTCGTGGCAGCATTGACTATTTTCACCATGCTTCAAAACAACGAACCTACTGAGCTGAGGTCCTGAACTTTATTTATGAACTTTGGACTGAAAGATCTGAGCTCAGTACAGTTTTACCTATAACAAATATCCTTACATAACAGGAATCAGACTCCCAATATATTAGCAAAATCAAATCCCATATCTTCAGGGTGTAGTTTTATGTACATCCTGTACATAAAAATACAAAATTTTCAGTGACTTGATCTCCAGAATACCAACTTTACTATTTTCGCGTAATCCAGTATTTTAATGAATATACTAAAGAGTTTGCGTTATTTATGTAATAGTTTTGTATATAATCGTATACAATTTTGTAATTTTTCTCTTATATTTAAATGTAATAACTCCGATGTATAACTCTAGTATTACTTAGAAATAGCATATAGTCAGTTCACGTTTTTCATATTCTAGCTGGTTAGTGTATTGGGTTCGATTTTGTAGTTAAATAAGTGTCTGGTGCCCCATGCACTTTGAACAGTTTACCTGTGGTGGAATCACATAGAGGTCGGTGGGGCTTGCTATCTCAGAATATGCACGTAAGTCTGCACCTCTGTAATGGTATGTTTCGACGATGTTTTGCACCCGATAATGTGTTCCTGCCTGGCGCCATATCATTACTTCTCGGTAATCGTTCTGGATGTTAATTCGAGACTCGTCTGTAAAGATTACGTGGCCCCACTATTCTGGTGTGCAACTGCTATGTTCACGGGCCCATTTCAACCACGCTCTGACGTGCGCTGCGGACAAAGGAACACAAACCAGAGGTCGTTGGGCGTTCAACCCACCCTCATGACCCCGCAGACGACGCGACAGACGAGATATCAGCCTTCTTGCAGCAGCATAGAGATGCGACGGCATCTGTCGTGCTGTTAATGATCTACGGCACATTGCACACTACAACAAGAAGCGATCGCCTGCCGTTGTGTTAATCCTCCGCCTTTCAAACCCACGTCTTATACAAATGTGTGGAATACTTTGGTAACGATTACACAGCCTATTGATGACACTACAAAGAATATTCATCTCTCTCGTAACAGCAGACTGTTTTACACCAGCTTGCAACCAGCGGCCGAACCAATAAGAAAAATGTTATTTAAGTGCGGCTAATCCTAACTTAGCAGCATTATTTATTTACATTTGAAGCTTAGATGAATAATGAATTAAGTCAGTTTCTTCACCTTCAGTGTCTTTTTGCCAAGTGCGACTAAAAGTAAACTTTCAGTTTTGTGCACAGAAAGATCTGCCTTTTCGCCCGCTGGGCGAATTTCTTGTTTTTGCGTAGAAACTATAATTTTAATTGTAAAAACTAGTTTTTAATTGTTTTAATTCTATTATATTTTTCAATATTTTGAGTTTTTATGTATTTGTGTCCCACCGCGAAGTGAGAACTGAATTAATTGAATTAGAAATATATCTCTAACGAAATTCGTGGAAATAATTTTATAAGAAATGCAGCAAAAAATGAGTATAATTTAATACTTCATACAAGGAAGTCATGTGGTGTTCGCACCAGGTTGTTTTCTTTATATATGAAACACACTGTGGTTCCAAAATAGTTCATATCTGTGCATGAATTCGCTGACTCTGTATCATTATTTATGTGATTTTTATTCTCATAATTGTAAATTTTGCAGTTTTCGTGGGGTACGAATATGCGTCATGCATGAAGATCATTTGGGAAGTACAAACGACTCAAGTTAGTGGCCATGATATGAGCGTCTCTGATATTGGCGGATGGAATTTGGACATACATCACAAATACAATTTTCACGAAGGTAAGTAATTTTATATATTAAATAAACTTTTAAATATTTTTCCAGTAACCAATAAAAGATTTCCCTAACATGTTTTTGCTGCATTTTGCGATATGGTAGACATGTAATTTAAACAGATGGGAGCAATTTACTTGGAAACCGATCGAACTTACCAACAAGAACTGCCATGAAATTTTGAGGAATAATAAAGAATATGGACAAACCAACGGTGCAAAGTGTGGCATATCTCATTCGCTTGCAAACCCTAATAAATTGGCGAGCGAGCTCATAATATTTATAGTCTTAGATTAATAAGCGTAATATGCAGGGTGATTCGCCACCAGACAGACAAACGTGCAGGGTGTGTAGGGGGGACAAAGACGACTCAGAATCGCATAGGAATGCAGATGTCGCAGTTGCGAGCTATCGTGCAAAGAAGCAGAGAAAAAGGAACAGAAGCAGCAACACATTAATGATGCAGAAAAGCATTTTATTGAAATGTTGTACCACAGCAGGTGTTCGTAACAACAACCAGGAGTCGTCTGGTATGGAATTCTTTACGTTCTAGAAGGTTCTTAGCATGTCACGTATCCTCCCGACCGCTACATATATTTGAGCGACGAGGTCTTCAACTGAAGAAATGAGCTCCTGTACACCAAAATCGTCATATGAGCCCAAAAGAATAAGTCCATACATGATAGGTCCGGTTATCTGCCAGGCCAATAAACCGGGCCACCATGACCAACACTCCCTACCGGAAGACTGCTGGGAGGAATCTTCCAGAACGTAGGAATTCCACGCAGCACCGCTGTTAGGCCTGCCAGACAACTTCTGGTGGTAATTTCGAGCACCTGTCATAGTACAACCATTCAATAAAATGTTTCCTGTCCCATTAATTTGCTGCTGTTTCTGTTCTCTTCTCTGCTTCTTTGCACCATAGCTCGCAATTACGGCATATGCGACTCTGTATTCCTATGTGATTTCGAGTCATCTGGGGACCCCCTACACGCCCTGCAAGTTTATCGTTCTGGTAGCGAATCACCCTGTATATCTCTGAGGTTTGAAACCTTCGATTGTCAACCAGTCTATATTTTGTGCCTTCTGGAATTTGATGTGCATGTGCTAGAGAACACGTACCACTTTCAATCGCATCGTAGAACATGTCTTAGAGTCCTTGACCATTTACAGCAATTCATCAGGGTTTTGCTACCTTTTCGGAGCAATGCAGTTAAAGAATTTTGGTGCTTCGGGCAGGGTAAACAAACCTGTAAAAAGCGCTTTTCCGCTAGAAATCTACTGCTTTGCTAGGTATTTTAAAACTTCTCCATCATAAATATTTGTAAAATATATGAGGATTTTAAATCCTTTGGTTAATTATATAACATATTTACTACTCCGAAAGAATCTTTTTATAGATGTCGAATGCTACTGTTCTCTGTAGCATACTAACCCACTAGCGGTCGAACGATAAAGTTGCTGATTATTGATAACTCAATCCGGGGTTCGAATCCTGACGAACGGGATGGCTGCATGGGCGTCTTCGTGGTTTCTCTTTTGTGTAACATGAATGCGAGCCAGTTTCCCTTAAGAACTCCTCCACAAAGGTATCCCTCTCCTTAGGCAGATAGCCCTCCAGTGCTGTGCCATAACTAAATTAACAAACGAATAACATACTACTATAATAGTGACAAATATTCTGTAGCATACTTAAAATAATGACTAACCAATTAACGCTCTGTAACCTACTTAAAATAGTAACTCTCCTTCGACACCATTGCCATCTCCTGCCAAAAAGTAAAAAGGGCAAAAAAATCTTCGCAATAGTTGTCATTTACTTTCTTCAAGGTATTAAGTTAAGCTTCTAAGCTTTCAAATTCAGATATTCTGAATTAAAATTCTATTCATTAATTTTAATTAAAAAATTTAATTACTACTTAATTTTAAATTAGTTAATTTAAGTAAAATTATTTTTTATAAGCGCAGATGTTAAAAATATCTGAATTTAATAACTAATTCTTACATAATTATTAAATTCAAATCTTCTAAATTAACGTCCCATGTCTCGTGCTCAGATATGAGTTAATATTGCCAAGGAAATCTTTCTTTGCATATTTGATTTCGAAATTCATCGTCTGTTATTTTCACAGCGGACAATACCTTAGTTGCCATGTTGTCAGAATTACCCAACTGTCATTTACAAGCGTGGTAACCAAAGAAGTTGAAATAAATGGAGTAAACTTCTTCGTATGTCCCGTGCATTAAAAAAAAAAGCCATAAAACGTCCCGACTTATCATGGCCGCTGCCATAGGCTAAGTTCCTGTTGGCTTTGTTTACATTCTAGTCCGTATTGTCTACGTGTTACCTATTCATCATTGAACATTTATAAGTCTCTGGCTCTAATTTTAAAACTTAACATAAAAGATTTTCTACTTAGAATGTAGAAAAATCACAAGGATTGCAAATAATTGCTTCAAATTTAATAAAATCTAGGTACTTTGCCGGAAAAAAAGGGACAGTTCTATATCTCCCGTTCTACAGGGCCGATTGACGAAATTCAACTTGCGTTTTTCATGTCTCGAAAGCGCGACTTAGGATATATATTAGATTTATATAAATCTCTAACATAGGTATTTTGGCACCCTATCGGACTTTTACTGAAATAACATACCCATTTTTTTCCATATTTCGATTCTACGATTCAAATTATGCCAGATTTAAAAGTTTTGTAAAAATCGCCTGAGTAGTTTTTAAAAAATTAGCTCTCAAAGTTTTAGTTCCTCCATGTTAATTGAATTTGGTACATATTTATTAATATCTCTTTTTTTTATTAAACTTTTTTGATTCTTCGTTTCACATTTCGAAATTAAGGTTCATTCAAAAAATAATTCACCCATTCTTTATAATTTATTTTTAAAATTTGTTATTTTAAATAATTTTTATAAATGTTTCGAAAAAGGTTTTGTTTTATAACCTGTAAAAGTTTTACTAAATGTAAAAGTAGTTACTAAAAGTTAAAGTAAATGTGTTTCTAAGCATACCTGAAAAAAATTAGAGTTTTTTATTCAAAATTTTCTAAGATATGTGTGAATTTCAAAGTGGCGTATTTGTTATAAGCGATAATAACGCCAAATGTGGTTTGTGCACTTTGTTAAAATGATTTGAAATTATGAACGATAGCTATTTTCCTGCTCGTCTACAATCAAAAAAAGGAAAGGAAAATAAGTTGCTCTAAATTAAGAAGTTCGCCAAGTAAATTATTCTTGGCACAAACTGAAAAAAATAAGCCAAGATAAATTTCCCAATTTCTCCATAAATTTCGCACCAAAAATTACAAAATTTAATATCAATTCATAATTTCAGTTTTAGAATCGAAATATGGGAAAAATTGGTACGTTATTTTAGAAAAAGGCGGATTTTGTGCCAAGGAAGATATTCATGTTAGAACCATGCTATATATAAATCTAATATATATCCTAAATCGTGCTTTCGAGACATAAAAAACGCAAGTTGAATTTCGTCAATCGGCCCAGTAGAACAGGAGATATAGAACGTCCCCATTTTTTTTTTCGCAGTGTACATTAAAATGTATAAATGGTAATTATAACACAAATGTATGCTTGGTAAAACCTGGAAGATCAGTGGAAGGTTCAATAGTATTTTATACAAATTACGCCTAAAAACACTTTTCTGAGCCGGCAGACTTTGATATTTGCTCACAAACTGAAAGTAATTTTATTTAACAACATGTTTCATAGTCTTATCCGTACGCTGTAGGCCGGCCATGATAAGTCGGGACGTCACGTTGGTGACATTTCCTTTTGTGACGTCAGACTTACTCTCATCTATTCCAACCCCCTCGGTGGTAACCTTTACACTGATAACGCCACGGTTTTGCGTCAAAACTTTACTTTATAGGGACTCTTCCATTCTAGGTTCATGTATTTAAATTTAAATCTATTTCTTCTTAAATTTTATGGTAAAGTTCCTAAAATAAATAGACGCGCATGATCATATAGTGTATTAATAAATAAAGAGAATAAGACTGCGGTTCAACATTAAGCTGTTCAAACTTTTGTGCAATGCTGTACTAGCAGTTCTTAATTCACTAAGACTCCTTATCCTCCATACATTAATTATCTTTCGTTCACTTCTCTTCAGGGGTGCATCATAACGCGAGTGAAGGTGAAAGGTGTTTAAATTCAATTATTGCTAAGTAACTGGGAAACTTATTCATAATAAATAATTAAAAGGAAGCTAAATTTAAAATAGCTATTCTCAACAATGTTAAAGGGCATGGTTAGAATTTATGAGAAAGAGTCAATATTAGGAACTTAGGAACGATTATTATCTCTATCAAGAAATAAAAATGGGAAAAAAATGCAACTTTAGAATGTCTGTACTGTTACGTGATCCTTCATTAAAATTCTGAAAACTCTGAAGATAAATTTGCAAAAAATTGCATGTGTTACAAATTTCACATTTATTTGGCTATTTATTTAGAATTGCAATTAAAATTCCTTTTTATTTCCCCGTGCAACGCAGAGGATTTTTGAAGAGGAAGCTACGTCGAAAAAAAATTAAAAATAAAAGAGAGCGTGCATTTAATGCTTAATAAATAAATATCTCGTAATTACTGTTGCCATTCAGAAAAATCTAGAAAAATCGAGATTGTTCTAGTGATAATTAAAAAAAGCTTATAAAAGCCGAATTCAAACACCTCATCTCAGTTGCTGTTGTTGTTGTTGTAGTTGTAGCTGTAAAAAGCGAATTACTGTTTGTTTACTTAATGCTGTATTGATTGTAGCGATTTCGTTGCGAGATAGAATTATTTTATCTGTTTTGAACTGAGTTTTGCTAAACGTTTGAGCTATTGTGATATTGTGCGAATATCTGTGAAGAAATATTTCAGCATTTTAATTTATTTCTTGTGGAAAGAATCATGATCGCACATTGTTAATCATGCGGAGCAGATTCGAGAATCAAAATGCAGATAGAATGAATTCTAAATTTTCTCGAATTCGAGTCCGAACAAGTTTCGAGTCCGAAGTTTCTCGAACATATTGAATCTCGAATCTGTCGGATTCTTTATATAAAATTAAGATGAAGTTGAGAAAAGAAAAAATGCGCTGAATGTTACGAAGTTTTAATGACAGAAAAATCTGAAATATATTGAAAAGAGATCTAAAAGAGGGGGGGGGGAAATTCGAAAGCTTTCAGATTTTACATTACGCCCAAAGGAGGGAGGGTTAACGTTTTCTATGTTTCCTTCATTTATTAAATATCATGTTCTTGGCACTTAAACCATAAAATTCAGTTCAACAGCAATATCACAAAATAATTTTAAAACGAGCATATCTTTAGAATTTCCGATACACAGTCTCACGCGCTGGAGTTAAAATGTTTTCTTTTTCGTGTTGTTCGCTTTGAAATCGTTGAGTTTCTTAATCAAAAATTCGTTAAAATGTCACAAAATAAGAAATGGATAATAAAACAAATTTCAAATTTGCGCTTCCATATGCCCATATTCGGAGGGGGATTACGTTATTCAAAATCGGATGGCTCTAGGTACCGTTGTTTTATGCCAATGCGAGAAACATACATACATTTATGCAGATTCTTCATTACTTAATTTCTTTAAATGTATCACAGGGCGATAATATTTGATGGCAACAGTTTGAAAAGAGATACGGACATTTATATTGTATCGACGCAAAATACCAAAACGATGTTAAACGAAGTTCTGAGCTAATGCTGCTTTGGGCTAAAAAACGAAATCAGAACTACCTCTAGACTACCCGTCAACGGTTGTTCTGAACACACTCTTAATATACATATACTAAGGCTGTTCGCACATTTTTAGACGATTTCCATTGTATTTACAGAAATATTTTGCCTAAATTTTTTTTTTGAATATTCCATTTGATAACCCTTATTCTTCACTATCTTTCTACACTTTAATTTCCAAGACAATGAAGCTGTTTTTAGTAGCGAAAATGATATTTTATCCCGTTCTTCTTGAACGGCTTTCCAAAGGTCCAAGGAGGGTTTTAGGTCGGAGTCTGGATAATCCGATTTTTAAAAGTCTAAAAGCGCAAATATCCCTGGATGATGCGTCTGGGTATTTACTAGGGATATCAGTGAAGGGTATCGTCTTGAAACACGTTTCTTGTTCCATTTTTTTTAGGAAATTAACAGTAGATTTTCACGTGTCGCTGCTTGCTTTGTCTTGATACACTTCTACTGATTGATCCCACTGTGTGTGAAAATGCGGTTTTTCATATGTGAAGTTGATCTTAATGTTTTTTTCCAATCACTTTATTTTTAATTTATACCGATACTTGGCAAATTAGCAACCATCATAAATCCCTTAAAAAAACTTTCTTTAGCTTTCTTGAACCATGTTTTATTAATTTTTTCCTTCTCTTTATTGATATAAATGGATCTCTTTTTATCGCAGTCATTGAAGTACACTCAAGATTCATCTATTGCGACAACATTTTTCCATTTTAGTCCGGATAAATGTTTCTCACAAAGAATTCTACAGCGCGTCTCTAAGTTAGGGGACATGTCGCGGAGAAAGGCGATGAACATTATGTTTTTTCACCTTTTTAAGATTAAAATCAGCAGTAATCACTTTATTTGCAGTTCACATTGAGCATTTTAATGATTACGCAACTGACCTTTCACATCGAAGATTTTCTTTAAACGTTAAAGTTCTTACGTTTGCAACATTCGGAACATTCCTTTTCATCCTTGAATGAGTATTTTGGACAATTTTTCTCCTTGAAGCCAAACTTTGACGTTGTTTTCCTTCCTTATTGACAATATTATCTATCATTGCTTTAGATACCGAAAACTCATAGCATTCACAGTATTTTTACTTCCTTGTACGAAGTAAAAGGAAAGTATTATAATCGCGAAAAGTTTCGGGTATCATATTTCAACGAAAATATCCATTTTGAACTCTATCGAATGCAATTTAACGATGTTTTTGCGTGACATCTCTGCGTAAGGACAGAATAAAGGACTCGTTTCCCAAAATGGGTTGCAAAAAAGATTTAAAATGGATTTAGAAGAGATTTTTTTTGTGGTGTCTAAATACCTAATTGGTCACAAAATAAACTATGTTACATAATGACATTTGCGTGTTCGTTGTCGTAGAAGTACAGGACATCGAAGGAATTTAAATCTTGAAACGCAGCCAAAGTCGCTAATATGATTTCGTCGTCATGCTTGTAGAATATTCTAGGACTTGGTAGAAAAGAAAAATGTCCAGCTATTTTTTAACAAAATGCGCTGCTTCGTTAATCTCATGACTGAAAGCAAAAATGGTGCAAAGAATTTGCCACTGGATTCAGTTCTAAACTTACGAATTCTTCTTCAACCTAGCATTTAGGCACACTCAGTTCACACTCAGAGAAATCAAATGCCCGAAAAATATCTACCAAACCATTCAAAGCTACTTTACAGATACAAAAAGTATTATTTTGTCTAATAACAGATTAATCGAAAAGAATCAAGAAAGAGGCTGTCCGCAAGGCTCCTGCCTCAGCGTGGACTTCTGGAATCTGGCTTTCGATAAAATTATCCAACATAAATTGCCGTCACACACAACATGCATCGCCTTCGCTGACGACGCGGCTTTTGTAGTTAATGGTAAAACACGAGACGTGCTCGAGAATAATGTAAATAGCACACTAAATATTTTTAATGAATTATGCAAGCAGCAAAAACTAATCATATCTCACGAAAAGTCACAAGCAGCAATCTTCAACAAGCCTTCACAGAAAATCTCCAGACTCCCAAAATTTCATATCGAAAATAAAAAGATTAAAATTTCCAAATCTGTTAAATATCTAGGCATTATCATAGATAACAAACTGAACTTTGCAGACCATCTAGATTATGTAAAAAACAAAATATCTAAAATAGCAACAAACTTACGAAGAATGCAAGGAATTGGCTGGGGCATTAACACAAAAATACAAAAGGTGATTTATTTCTCTGTTATCGAAAAAATAGCTCTCTATGGAGCAGCAATTTGGGCAAACCCAATGTCCTCCCGTAAACTGAAAAAACTGCAAACAATTCAAAGGCCTTTTCTCCTCAACTACACCAGAGGATATAGGACAACATCGAATGCCGCATTGTGTCAGATTGCTAAAATTTCCCCTCTCTTCATAGCAGCAGAAAAAGAGTATATAAAATCAACTGTATTGCACTTAAGAAAGAATTGCACCCACAATGGAAGAGAATTCAAAGCAGAATGCTACTCCACTGCCTCACATCCGTATGAGCGACATCCTGCAGTGAAGAATAATATAACTCTCTGCATCAACAAAGAGCCATTCATGAACAAATTCCCTCAAATCTACACAGATGGTTCTGGCCAGGACTGCGGAAAAGGATGTGCGCTAAAAGTATATTTAGGTAATCATTTGACAGAAGAGCAGAAATTTCAACTAAACGTAGAAAACAGTGTCTTCCAAACAGAAGCAATAGCAATATTAGAAGCCATCAAATACAGTATACGCCATTCCTTTAAAACTTGCCATCTTTTTACAGACAGCTTATCCGTCATGCACGCAATAGCCTCCCCAACGAATAGATCCCCAATAATCCAGGAAATCCTCAGTACTGCCTCTAACACAACAAAGCAGCATTTCATAATATCATGGATTAAAGCGCATGTCGGCAACAAGGGCAACGAGGAAGTGGATGCCCTAGCAAAAGAAGCAGCTAGGGGCCTCAATGCAACGAAACTATCCATTCCATGGCCAGACTCCCACCTCAAGATGCAACTCAAGATTGCTTTTGAAAAAGCATGGCAGAACTGGTGGGACTTCGCTGAACAGGGCAGGCGCACATACGACCTGTATCCAAAAATATGCTCTACTCCAAACGTCATAAGTAGACAAATAACATGGCTGATCTCAGGCCACGGCCCTTTCCCCACATACTTCTACAAGAGGAATCTCTCCCTTTCAGATCTTTGTGTATGTGGGCAGAGGGGAGATCCAGAACATTACCTATTCACATGCACCATAACAGCAAATCTGCACCTAACAAGACCAAGACTAGACCAAGACGTGAATCCGTATCTCAGATGCGCACTCAATAATAACCTTATGAGGAAGCGCATATCCCAAATAATGGACACTCTGGCATCAAAGGGTCTAGAACTGTGCAACACAGAGTGATCCTCCAACTCATTCATTAAAGAATAACCTCCAATGATTAATCGAATCCTTAGCTGAAACAGCAAATAATGAAAACATTTCAAAATAGTTCAAATCGTCATATAAATGGTAAGAAGCACTTAAACACAGCAGCTAGTCAACGAACTTATATGAGTAATTAAACAATTCCAAAACTTCCATGTGCTCATCAACAACCAAATTAAGCACATAGATTGAATCTACAAACAATGAACGTCTAGGTATGATGAACATGCAATAGCAGCCAAAGTAGACATTGGCATAAGACAGTGACGCCGCCAGCAGTGGCAGATCTTGTGATGTTGCTCTAGACAACAGAAGCACCTCTACACCAAAACGGCACCATGGGTCCCAGGAAGGCTTTACTAATCTGGATAGCTAGCGTAAGGGGCCTATACCTACTTACCCAGGGTAAATAATAGGTGGCCCCCTACACTTATACCTAACCTAACCTAACCTAACCTAGCATTGTATGCGACGAGGAAAACCCACGACGGTGAACATTAAATACGTTCACAGGTATGAAAATAAATAATTACATGAAGAAGCACGAGGACTTGCTGATGAAAACTGTGGCCGAGAAACGGCGTGGTACAAACGTTACCGGATATATCTTGCAGCCTTCATTCAGGCGCATATGCATAATACTAAAGAGGAAAGAGAGAGAGGGAAATTAAAAACCGATCTATTTACAGTCTTTTTCGCCAACGTCCGTTGCCACAGTCGAAGTCGAATTCGGAGTGAAAATATGAGGGCTGGTCTCCCCACATCATTCATTCATAAAATTTTCTTAGGGAAAACGAAAAATAAAAACTAGCGAATGATAAAGCAGTTACGTTTAAGAAATAAACCCTTCCTATATGTAAGTCCATTAGATTTTGAGTAAAAGCATGAAATATTTGCAGTTCTTTCTAAAATCCACAAAAAGAGTAAAAGCAACAGGTGAATTTTTTTATATAGTCTTCATACGTAATGCAAATACGAGTCGCGTGATTTTAGAGAGAGTTCCTTTGAAGGTAAACTCTTTAAGCGGATGATTCTGATAATTATTAACTGACAACTGATTTTTGATATAATTCATTATGTTTCCTATATGAACACTAAAAAGAAAATTTCACTGGTGTAAATAATGTAATTCACCAAATCTTGCACCAAACGCTTTAAATTGTCCCCAGTTACAATTTTGTTTTCTTTTTTTGCCGTCATGGAAATATCATTCGACTAAATAATTATTTTCCCATATTTTACTAGTAAATTACTTCTGCTTTGGAAAATATGAACACACCGTGGATTTTCAAAACTTTAAAATCAAGTTCGTACAGAGTCGAAGTTCAATAAAACAACATATTGTTTTTTATCTTTCAATGCGCAATTCTTGTACACTGCGAAAAAAAAAGGATGCGGACAGTTTTATATCTCCCGTTCTACTGGGCCGATTGAAGAAATTCTAATTGCGTATTTCATGCCTCGAAAGCGCGAGTAAGGCTATATTAGACTTATACTATATAAGATTGTTTTGATATAGGTATTTTGACACAAAATCGGACTTTTTCTGAAATGACATGCCAATTTTTTTTCTATATTTCAATCCTACGAGTCAAATTATGCCTATATATTGAATTTTGTAAAATATGGTGCGAAATTTACGGAGAAATTTAAAAATTTATCTTGGTGGATTTTTTACAGTTTGCGTGAAGAATCATTCACTTGGCGAACTTCTTAATCTATAGCAACCTAATTTTCCTTTCCTTTTTTCATTGTATACGACCGAAAAAATGGTCACGTTCATTACTTTCAAATAACTTTAATAAAGTGCGAAAGCCACGTTTGGCCTTATTATCGCTCCTAGCAAATATGCCAAATTTCAAAACTCGCCAATATGTAAATTGATGTTTAAGGAAATTTTGAATAAAAACTCTCATTTTTTATATAAGAGTGCCTAGAAATACGTCTGTTTTAAGATGATGTTCAAAATTCAAAAAGGTTTTTATTTTAATACCAACATTTTTTCGAAATTTTATAAAAAATGTTTTTAAATACAAATTATAACAATAAATCATGAAAAATGAAGGAATTATATTTGGATGAAGCCCAAATTTTGAATTCTACAGAAAGGAATAGAGTTGAGTTTAATTAAAAAAAACTGAGATGAATAAATAAATGTCAAATTCAATTCACAACGAGGAGCTAAAATTTTGAGAGCTAATTTTTTTAAAAACTACTCTTGCGATTTTTACAAAACTCGGCAGTTTGGCATAATTTGAGTCGTAGAACCCAAATATGGAAAAACATTGGCATGTCATTTCAGAAAAACACCGATTTTGGGTCAAAGTACCTATAATAAAATAATGCTATCTATAAATCTAATACATATTCTAAGTAGCGCTTTCGAAACATGAAAAACGCTAGTTGAATTCCGCCAATGGGCCCAGTAGAACGGGAGATATAGAACTGCGCTTGATAGATTCATACAACTCATGGGTTCTCCTTTAGAAATCATCTTTTAGACTACTCTTAGTCTTTGATTACGATTTTTGAATTCTTTCGATATTATTAAAAAAAAAAAGAAAGAAAATCTGAAAGATTTCAGATTTTAAATTACGTCCAAAGGCGCGTTTTTTTAACGTTTCGTGTGCTACCTTTTTTTATTAAATATCATGTACTACGTACTCAAATCATAAAATTCAGTTCAAAATCAATATCGCAATATCATTTTAAAATGAACGTATCTTTAGAATTTCCGTAAGTCTCGTGCGCTGGAGATAAAAATGTTTTTTTTTTTTCGTACAGTGTTGCCATTGCTCGCTTTGAAATCATTTAGTTTGTTAATCAGAAATTCGTTGAAATGTTACAAAACATAAAATCGATAATAAAGCAAATTTCAAAGTCAAAATTAGGGCTTCCAGATGCCCATATTCGCAGTAAGATTACGTCATTCAAAATTCGATGGTTCTAGGTTTTATCACAATGCGAGAAACATGCATATATTTATGCAGATTTTTCATTTTTTAAAATTTAATGCAGAGCGATAACATTTAGTGGCAACAATTTGAAAAGTGAAACGGGCATTCAGAGTGAATCGACGCACAATCGCAAAACGAAAGTAATAGTCCTTCGGGCCTAAATCCCTTTGGACTAATTAATGGCCTCTGACGTACGATCATGTCAAGGAAGAGAAAGTAATCTACGCATACCAATTTGATGAAGAGGGTCAGCGGAAAAATGTATCACTTTTTTTAGAAACTTCTTGATGAAATTGGAATTCTGGGACAGCGCATTGTTGTGCTGCAGAAACTAGATATTCTATTAAGCTTTTTTAGGTCTAACGGACAGAATTCTATTCATTCATAAAATAAGAAGTTAATCGTCTGGTCTTTATTAAAACATTCCTTGTGAATCCCTCTCCAATCAAAACAAGTCACTAACCTAGTCTTTATTTGCCCCCTCCTTTCCGCATGTCTTCGTGGTGTAATTGGAAGCATACTCGATGCGTATTTGAGAGGCCCAGGGTTCAAGTGTCGCGAGAGCATGTGACATTTTTCACGTCATCTGCTTCAAAAAAACGTAATGACTCTACAAGTGGCTCCCGAAAATTCGTCACTACAAGGATGTGGCGATTGGATTCCCTCACTCCCAGTCACCCTTTAAAAGGGGGAGCATAAAAGGTTATAAGACCCACTGGTCTATCTTCGTGTGACAGGCGAAATACGTGCAGAAACTACACAGGAGAATCGTAAAAAGAACCCTTTATTAACTATTTTAAAATTCGCAACCCGTCGACTTGACGCTCACACACTACGCCTCAGTCGGACGGTAACTCAAATAACAAGAACTAAACTAAAAATTGGAAGATAGTAACAAGTAGTGGAGTTACTGTACCTGGCTCAGATAATTCTGTTTCCTAAAACCACGTAGAATATCTAGTAGCAGCAAAGTAATATCTGTTACGCTACGTTAACCAGCAATAAATGCAAACGAGAAGCTCACGCTACAAAATACCGCGCTTGCCCAAGCTCTCTAACTTTGCCTTCTAGAACTCGGTATTTTAACCGAGGTAGAATTTGCATGACTTCACGCGCATTACCAAAATTTAAATATTCTCGAATTGACAACTAGTGGAAATGTAGGCTTATGGGAAAGTAAGCATAAAATTAAATTTAACGTGTTGGTTAAAATAAATATAAATCCCTACAAGGTATTTTTTCCTTCTTTCCACACGCCTTCGTGGTGTAACTGGAGGCATACACGATGCGTGTTCGAGAGGTCCAAAGTTCGAGTCTCTGTGAAGGCACTGCCCTTTTTTCATTGCTCCTTCTTCAATAAATAAATAAATAAAAACTTAATGGTCGAAGATGGGGTCAAGTACAACTTTAGCCGAAGCTTCTTCGGCTGTGGTGAACTTTCTGTATGTATAATGATTGCCATTTTGTCTCAGGATCATAAGCAAGAAACCTCAGCTTGATCTTCTTGAGTCACAATTTATTTGTAAAATTAAAATGAATGTCCATCATTTGGAACAAACTGTGATATGCTGAAATTCGTTCGTCTTTCCACTTGATGAAGAAACTGAGAGTAATTCTTTCCTAAAATATTCACGACAATTTTGATAGAAATACCTTTACTAACTTAACTACTATGCGAAAAGTTAATTTAGGTTAATAACATAGTTCATATACTCTTTGATGTTCTCATTAGTTCGAGACTTTCGAAGAGAGAACATTGCTAATTCTTTGCTTGGCTTTCGCATCCATGTTGGTAGACGTTCACAGAATCAAAGCGATTTACTCCATGGAAAATTCTCTCTGAAAGTAGATAGTTTTTCTTAAGAAGCAAGCCTGGATATCATAATAATAAATGCGGTCATTTATAGTTCGCAATGTTTGCTAGAATTTATTAAAAAGATTAATTCTAAAACTTCCTAGAATTAACTCACTGTGTACTTAAACAAGTGGCAAATACATTTTATGCTAGTTTAATGAAAACAGTAAATCATAACTAATGTTCACAACCTTACTACATTATTATAAAAGATTTATTCATCGAAGCAATTACTCAGATAAATAAACTGAGCTGAATTTGCTAAAGTTCTGACATCTATTTTATTTGTCACACTTTTATTTGATTTAGTGTTTGTTAGTAGTTTGAAAGATTTCGAGTTCATTAAGTCTATTTGCTGGGAGCACATGAATGCAAAGAATTACTGGAGACTGTGCCGTGTCATTCATAGAAAAAAGCAGACTAAACAGTGTGCGCTTTTATTCACATATAAACACAGCGCAATCTAGTTTTTTCCTTTATTAAGTCCCCTGTATTAAACAATGATCTCGCAGATTTATGCCATGCAACAGATCTGGATTACATTTATTAAACCAATCTGCGTCACTTTATGAGGTCCGTCTAACTATTTCAGGTTTTGCTATCTCCCTTTACTGCGTACCTTCGTGGTGTAATTAGAAAACACGTTCGACTAGCATCGCAAGATCTGTAGATCGAATTCTTTCATTTCATTTCAATCAGGTCACTTCTAGCATCGACTACATATTCTTTTCTAGTACATCACACTAAGCATACGCTAAAACAAATAAGAGATGATGCTCTTAAGCACCAACACCCTAGGGTGATTATTAAGAAAATGCGAAGCATACAATACCTTGGGAATAAATGGCAATGAGTTCATAGTTGAAGAAGGCATAATCTTCAAATAAGAAATGAATAATCTTGAGATGCAGACATGATAAGCATTAGGTAGAATCGTAGAGATAAGCATGGCTGATAAGCATACAATAATAAGTCCATAAATGACAGATAAGTATGATATGAGAAGCAAATACATGAGTAGTCTGTCAGTATCGACATGGCATGAACTTAAGTCAGGCAGAAGTTAAATCAGGCATAAATAAGCATTAGGTCCATCAGGCATAACTAAAAGACGATGTCTTCAAGGAAAAGCAGTTCAGGAATGGGAAATCGCTCTGATAATGAATACACATGAGGTAAATCTGGAGAAGAGAAGTTCCTGAGCAGCAAAACTGCCACCATCCTTCTCAGTAGACGTCGTAGCATTGAATGAACAGTAGGTCATCCTTCTCAGTAGACCTCGTAGCATTGAATGAACAGTAGGTCATCCTTCTCAGTAGACGTCGTAGCATTGAATGAACAGTAGGTCATCCTTCTCAGTAGACGTCGTAGCATTGAATGAACAGTAGGTCATCCTTCTCAGTAGACGTCGTAGCATTGAATGAACAGTAGGTCATCCTTCTCAGTAGACGTCGTAGCATTGAATGAACAGTAGGTCATAGATCATAGGTCGTCATTTGTCTAATAGGTAACGACCCTAAGATCTCTGCCTATCTATAACAGCTTCAAAGTCCTAATGAAGAAAAGCATAACCCATTTAACTGGAGCATCCAAATCTGCACTTGTTGTGCTGTGATCGTCCGAGAGGGATCTTTAACATGCGACAGTAGGTATAGCAATATATGGTGATAGCGAGCATTTCCGTGATAGTGAGGGACATCCTTCTCGTCGCTGAATGAGGTCTTGGCTTCAGTGAAGAAACAGGTAACGTAGCGGGAAACAATAAGAGGTGGAGTTCAAAGTAAAAGGTGTAGATCACGTGAGGTACATTGACCAATAGGATGTGTGCAGTGGGTAGAATTCTGATTCGTCCTCAGAGATAACGTGGTGACTCAGAATTATAAGATTAATCGAACAGAGTAATTTTCTTGATTAAATATAAAATACATAAACAAACAATGTAAATCCTAGGCTAAAAATAAAGTAAAATAAGAAAAGAACACAGTCCTAAAACATTTTTAGGAAAAATCAAACTTCTACCTGCTTTGAACAGGAAAATAACATAGTTAAATGTATACAGGAGTCCCCACCTGACATTGTTATGTATAGTCTTTGGACGTTTGACCACATTTTCAACAGTTGGGTCGTAATCAACAACATTACGAAGGGCAACATGTGACGAATTCTGCATGTTTTCGAAACATTTATGTAAAATATTACATACAATAATGAAGTATTTGAGAATACATCGTTTCAATCTTGAGATCACTGTGTATTTGTGCATTTCGCACAAACTACGGAGCGTTTACTACTACGTTTACTATCTAAGTATTTTATTTTGGAGTACATCCAGCTTGCGTCTTTCAATGGCATAGGCCAGTACTGCATATAAAAGAATAGGTCGAATCAAGGAGATATAGAGCATCTTCTCTACATTTATATTTAACTTGGATTTTCTACCTATGATTGCATAAATAGCAGAGAAGGCGGCATTAGCTTTATTCAGGATGTAGGAAACATGATCTTTGAAATTTAGATTTTTATCTACAAAGACATATAAGTATTTATATGAGTCTGCAACCGTAATAGCAGTGTTGTTGATTTTGAGATCAATATTGACCCTCATGCGGGTTTTAGGTTAGGTTATGTTAGGTTATTCAATTATGGCAAAGCACACGAGGGCTATCTGCTTAAAGAGAGGGATGCCTTCGTGGAGGACTTTCTAAGGGAAACTGGCTCGTATACACGTTACACATTGGGAAAACCACGAAAACGCCCATGCAGCCAGCCCGTTCGCTGGATCCGAACCTCGGACCGAACTACCAGTGTTCAGCGTCTTTACCACTCGGCCGCTGGTGGGTCATGCGGGTTTTATATCGACGGTATAAAACAACGCAGCATTTGCTGGCATTCAAATTGATTTTCCATAAGTGACACCATTTATCAATGACATTAATGTGAAGCTGAAGATTATTTTAAGCAACTCCAGGATTACGAAACTCAGTAAGGACAACCATGTCATCCGCGTATTTAAGAACCTTAGAATTTAACGAATGAGGAAGATCATAGATCGAATCCAGAGACAGCATTGCTAATTTTTCATGTTTCCTGCGTCAACGAATATAACGGTGTCGACAGTGGGGCTCGAACTAAAAATGTGGGGAATAATATCGTTACCACCAGATATTTTAGCGATTGCGCCCCAACATCCCTTGCCGCCCTTTAAGTGGGAAAGACTATAAGATTTGCCTACCTCCTCACGGCGTGCTTTCGTGTTGCAAGTGGATGTCCGGCTAGTATCGGAAGATCCGCAGTTTGAATTCCAGCGAAAGCACTGTTCATTTTTCCTGATTCTTATGTCGATAAATCTCTCTACAACTATATCTCTTTAACCTTGAACTCTAAAACTGTATCCTCTTCATCCTATTATTTCGGATAACTACCCATGACGTCTCAAGAGTTCTGTACTTTATAGAATTCAAAATCAAAGTTGAATGTAATGTAATAAATGGGAGCCATCGTGATGATTTTAACAGGCTTGCATTAATTAGATTGCATTTGATTAGATTACCATTCAATATTATTAGATAACACTTATTATTAGATAGTATGTATTGTATTTGTTATTTACTATATTTATTGCATTTATTATTGCTTACTATAGTTATTGTATTATTATTAGTCCAAAGGAGCTTTGTCCCTGAAGGACTATTGTTTTCGTTTTTGCGATTTTGCGTCCGAAACATTAAAAGTCTGTATCACTTTTCAAACTGTTGCCACAAAATATTGCAGCCCTGTATTATATTTAAAGAAATTAAATAACGAAGAATCTGCATAAATGTATGCATGTTTCTTGCATTGTGACAAAAAGAACGGTACCTAAAGCCATCGAATTTTGAATGCCGTAATCCCGCTGCGAATATAGGCATCTGGAAGCCCAAATTTGAAATTTGAAATTTGTTTCATTAACGATTTCATATTTTGCAAAACTTTAACGAATTTTTGATTAACAAACTCAATGATTTCAAAGCGGGCAATGGCAACGTTGTACAGAAAAAAACATTTTTATCTGCAGCGCGTGAGACTGTGTGTAGGAAATTGTAAAGATATGCTCAGTTTAAAATTATTTTGCGATATTGTTCTTTAACTGAGTTTTATGGTTTAAATGCGAAGAACATGATATTCAATAAATAAAAGTAACATACAAAATGTTTAAAAAACGCCCCTTTGGACGTAATTTAAAACATGAAACCTTTCAGATTTTATTTATTTATTTTATTTATTATTAGTCTAAAGAGACTTTGTCCCTGAAGGACTATTTTTTTCGTTTTGCGACTTGGAGTCGGAAACATTAAAAGTCTGAATCAGTTTTCAAACTGTTGCCACAAAATATTGCAACCCTGTGTTATACTTAAAGAAATTAAATAATGAAGAATCTGCATAAATGTATCTATATTTCCCGCGTTGTGATAAAACGACGGTACCTACAGCCATCGAATTTTGAATGATGTAATCCTGCTCCGAATATGCGCATCTGGAAGCCCAAATTTGAAATTTGGAATTTATTTTATTGTCGATTTTATATTTTGCAAAACTTTAACGAATTTTTTATTAAGAAACTCCAGGATTTCAAAGCGAGCAATGGCAACGTTGTAAGGAAAAGAAAACATTTTTATTTCCAGCGCGTGAGACTGTGTATAAGAAAATTTAAAGATATGCTCCTTTTAAAATTATTTTGTGATATTGTTCTTTGTTGATGCGAGGCTCAATTTCTCTAGATTGGCAACAAATCCACTATTCTGCTAAGTTTCAAATTTAAACAAATATGGCTGATATGTTAAAAAAATTAGGCTTAGCAGCACTTAAACAACTTTTAAATTGAGGATAATTCTATTGCTATAACGTGCAAGTTAACTAAAGGCATAAAAACCTTAACCGGAAGATAAGAACAACATAATTCAATCATATTTAAAGCCAAAAAATGCGCAATTTAGCTACATCTAAGAATAACAAAAACTGAGCTCACGGAGCCGAGTAACAGAGTGGGTATATATATATATATATATTTATACTTTTGGTGCTTCAGATTGCAACCAAAAAAGGGATCTACACAACTACATGCTATAGCAATCCTATATACAAAATTTCAACTTTCTTAGGATGCCCGTTTTTTAAGTTATGCAAGATAAGTACGTACGTACAGATGCCACGAAAAAATCTCTTCTGAATCCATTTTAAATCAGTTTTATAATTTGGTTTTTGAAAAAGAGTCCTTTATTCTGTCCTTACGTACAGATGACACCCATAAACACCTTAAATTACATTAGGTAGTGGTCGAAATGGATATTTTCGTTGAAATATGGTACCCGAAATTTTTCGTGATAAACACCTTCTCCAAATAGGTTTATTTTTAAGAACACAAATGTAATCACCGCCAACAGACGCACAAATGCCTTTATATAGAAAAATTACTTAATCAACACCTGGAGGGTAAAATATTCAGATCTGAAATCCTCGAGATGCCCCCAGGACACTTGAAAACCAACATCTTCATAAATATGTGACTAAGTCTCATGTCAATATACGACTTAAGCAGGACTTTTTTGTGTCAGAGAGGTGGCTCCATAGAACCTGCACCTATTGACTAATCCATCAATAAATCGCTGGAAGCCGCAGTCTTAAATAAGTATTAAATTCGAATTTTCGAAGGGAATTGGAGAATAAAGAAAAATGAACTAATTAAAAACTATTCATTTAAATTAATCTTTGCGAATTTAACACAGCGTAAGGAGTTATATGTTTAGCATTTTCCAAATAAAGTATGAGGTATTTCTTTAAATATTTATCGATCTTTCTCAGAATATTCTTGAGAAATCCATAATTATTTCGGTACATTATTGAAAAATTTCACTCTAGTAGAACTGCATTTTCTAATCACAGCCTTTCATCAACTTCGTCAAAATCCTACTTCGCCTCCAAATTTAAATATCCGTTGCATAAGCAGGAACAAGTGATGGGGAGTGAATTGATTTCAGTTTCAGTCGTGAGTGTGTCAGGATGACGAAGGAGGTGGCGAAGCAGTCATTCAAAAGGTAATAATCCTCGACTACCCCTCACCTCATCCTGTCGGGAGGCTGCTGTGAGCAGTTGGAAACGATACATCCGGGGCAGATTAGTTCGAAATCAATGAAGCGGCCGCACTCCTTGTAGATTGTCTGTCCGGTTGTGTTGTTTAATACAGTGAATTAATGAATGTGTCTCCTTGCTCGGGAGGTCGATTTGTTTTGGTCTGAGTGGTCCCTCCTGACTTTAGACACTTTGAATGCAATTGAACGTTACAGGTCCAGACGTAGCTCCGCTTCGATTCAAGCGTGCGAGCACAGTCCGTGGAGAAAGGTCTAGTCAACGAGTTCAGTCGCTCGTCGTTTTATGTAATTTGACTACCGTGTTTAGTGGAGAATATATCAGCATCGAGTGTTGATGTGAGGGAAATGCCAGTCCTTCTGTCCGATGTCATAAGGGATCTTGTAAAAGCTAAATGGGAATGTTATAGAAAATGCCTTTAACGCGGTATACAGCTCAAAACGAGTCTCTGTGTTTAGATGCCATTTGCGTGACTGAATTTAGGCATTGAACGACATATTAGAATTGAAATTTATAGTCTTTTAACTCATTCATCGTATTTTATTCCAAGGGAAACTTTATTCCCTTTTGGAAATAAAACGACGTAAGTGAAACAGTTATCGGAACAGCATCAGATTTCTGTTTACAAAAGACGGCTTTTGTGCTTAAACTGTAATGACGCTTATAATGATACTAAATAATAGGTCTTTTTTCATTTACTTCTAAACGTTTCGAATGTAGCTTTTCAACCTTACAATTACAGTGCGTATAAACAAGGCAGACTCCAAACACAGGAGACATAGGCAGCAGCCTACGCTTAGGGATTTTCGGAGGCACCAGGCAAGCTGCTGTCACAAAAGAAAATTACGTAAAGGTAAATTTCGCTTTGAGTATTTACTATATCTAACTAGCGGAAGTGCCCGATGCCAGTTAAGTTAGATTGAGAGTAATGCATCTAACAACAGAGAGAACGATACCGCTGTAATCCTTCTCTTATAACGATGCAAAAAATACCATTCATAATCATACTTTTTCAGTCTTAAACGATACGGAACTCGCACTAAAATTTCGATAGAAAAATAAGCTAATTCTCTCTCATTGTATCAGCAAGAATGGCACGCAATTTTTAATGATTTTCGTCTTTCTAATCAAATGGTCGTAAAAGCTCAGGTTCAGTTCAATATTTCACCCATATTCAATTTTAGTTGATTAAATGTGGCAAAAATTAATCATAATTGATCAGAAATCAATAACACGAACAAACAAACACACAAACAGACAATTCTTCTTTATATATATATAGATATTGAAAAGCTTAGAAATTTTTTATTAACAAACTGTACGATTCGAAATAAACATTTTTATACCCAACTTGCCAGACTATTGCCTCTCGAAAACATAAGTGCGAAAATTAGTGCTTTCAGAGTTTTTAGTTAATATTTCGGCTGATTAAAGTCGTTCGAAGATGGGAATAGTCGAAATGGCTTCCCACGAATTTTTAGAATCGGGAATAATATATTTAATGTTTGGCAATGCTATTTTTTTCATCATAAAACTTAGAAACTTTTTATTAACAAAGGTCTAGGATTTGAAAGTTAGCAATGGCAATAACTTTCGAAATAAACCAAATTTTCACCTAGAGCTTGCGAGACTGTTGCCTCTCGGGAAAATAAGGGAGAAAATGATCGTTTTTCTGACTTTTTAATTAATATATCTCTGATTTTAGCTACTTTTCTCTTGAAAAAAAAGGGGACGTCGACCTTTTCCAGGACCCAGAAAAGAATTGTAGAAAGTTTGGCGACGATAGCTATAGTAGTGACTGAGTTATTAGAGGACAAATCAACAGACTAACTTCTTTATATATATAGATAGATATAGATTTATATAAAGAAGCAATCTTTTCAATATTTTAGTCTATAAAGTTTTGGAGTTTTCTTAGGTAGCATACAGCTTAGACTCTGCGTATAAGACGAAATAGCGAATTCTCTCTATGTCTTGAAGAATAAATACTGCGGAAGAAAGGTTTTAAATAACCTTTTTATGTAAACTAAATTAAAACAGATGCGCCACCACTTGTGGCTAACGTAAAATTGAACAGGAAATAAGAATGTAACAAATCACTAATAAATTAAGATATCTAACGACTGGCTCTCTTAGCTTAACTAACGCTAAATCGGTTGTCGAAGGCAAAGTTGAGCCTAGAAATATCAGTATAAATCTAACGGAATCTAACGAGTGTCTTACACTGGCTAGAGAACTAAATTCAAACAAGCACTCGGAAATCGCATAAACTTGGAACTGAGTCCGCTACTCCTCTTTTTGAACTTTTGAAAGGCAGCTTAAATACTGCTTCTGAAACACGTTTAACATTCGCATTTACGTCATAACAAATTTACATTCCGGTAAGAAACTGAAAGCAGCAGGGAAAGGAAAGGAAAACTAAAAATAATTGGTTGGAATAAAATAAATCCTTATAAGCCTTCTGGAGCAGGCCCTGTTTATAGTTTTCTCCCAGCTGCTGAAAAAACTTTTAGATGCAAACTGCTGACGCAGAACATTTGTGCAAACTTTACATATATTTAAATGAATTTGGAAGTAAGCTAAACAAGAAGTATTTTCGAGATAATATTTAAGTAATTCATGTTATGTTGTTAATTATCTTCATGTTATGATCCTTAACCAAATCGAAAGCACAAATTTAATCGTGGCCTAGATAAAAGTACCTGTCGCTGGGCACAGTCTTCGGCCTATCATAAGTGACAGTGCGACATTTATTGTATTCCAATTTCGATGGAGAGTCTAGGTTTCGTACTTTTCTTCTCCTACCACCAAATTTTCGGGGAAAACATGTAGAGACGTTAGGTATTTCTATAAAGCTAGAGATGAGGAAAAATGAGCAGTGGCCTCGCCGGGACTCGAATCACAGACCTCTCGAATACTCGCCGAGCGTTCTGACCACTACACCACGAAGGCGTTAAAAAGGGAAAGAAATGTCCCTTTTAAAGGGCGACTGATGATTAGGGGATCTAGGTGGAGAATCGTCATCCACCACCTTTTTAGTTCGGGCGCCACTGTAGAGTTATTAGAATATTTTGTAGAAGGAGATGAAAACAATGAGCAAAGCCCTCGCCTGCACTCGAATCTCGGACCGTTAGGTATAAGCGCTCAGCGTGCTGACCACTACACCCCGAAGGTATGCTAAGAAGAGGAGCAATGCCGTATAAACTTTCATCTCGATGCTTTTTCTAGTTTTTCCTTGAACATCATGCATTTATATATATTTATCTATGTTTTTTCCGCGATTCAAACTAGAGACTAATGCTACGGCCACCAGCATCACTGTATTGATCAGAGCGAATAGAAATTTATAATTAAACAACAGCACTTTCAAAAAAGCAGTAGTCTGCAGCTAAACATATGATACTTATAAACGTTTAAAGACATTCACAACTCACTTTTGCGCTTAAATATAGTCCTTATAAATGCTTATTACTTCCTTTTACCAAGACAAAGGGAAGTAAGTAAGTTAATTGTATACGGCATATTTTTAAATAGAAAGTTCACACATCCCGTGGATTATGGACACAGCCCTTTATTACTTCCTTGCACAAAGTAAAAAGGAAGTATTGTAATCGTGAAAAATTTCGGGTATCATATCTCAACGAAAATATCCATTTTGGCCGCTAGCGAATGCAATTGAACGATATTTTTTCGTAACATCAGGATGTAAAAGAAAATTCAAGGGCACTTTTTCCCCCAAAAAAATTATAAAACTGATTTAAAATGGATTCTGAAGAGATTTTTTCGTGACATCTATGGCTGCGTGCGTACGTGCGTACGTACGTATATATGTACGTATGTGTGTATCTCGCATAAATGAAAAACGAGTAGCCTCAAAACGTGGAAATTTTGTATATAGGACTGCTATAACATGTAGATGTGCACCTCCTTTTTTGGTTGCAATCGGCCACACGAAAAGTATATAAACTGTTCATTCTTATTTTGAAAAATAAAGGGTAATTAACCTTTCGTGAATCTTACGTTTCTGTTACTGAACATAAGCGATTATTCGCTTATCTGTTCACGAGGTTCCTTCACTCTTAGTGGTTAGATAAAAGGGTGGAACCCCACAAACAGAAGCATATATTTGCGTAGATGTTTTTTATAAAGTGGAAAAGTGATTTTGATGATGACACTGAATCGCCTCCTTGTAAGTTAAACTTTTGAACTGTTATTATCCAAGAGTATACTGAATGAAAACCTTCATCTGATCAGATATCACTAAAACGTATGCTTATGTGCATTACCAGCATTTCTTCGACACTTCATTTGCTGTTGATTTTTTTTACAGTACTTATATACTAAATAAGCAATGAGATAAAAATACCAGTATTCATCCTGTCAAATGATTTCTTTTGTGGTCATTTAATTTTATATCGATAAATGCTTATAAAATTCTGCTCTCAAGCTTCCTAATGCACATTTTTCGTAATGTGCATATTTAAACATCTAAAGCTGTTTAGCTGTGAACCGTAGACGATGGTTGCACTTACCTAATTCTACAACTATCTGAGTGTACAGTTACTCATTTGTCGATAGTTTTACAACTATAACATGCAGGTTAACTAAAGACATAAAACCATTTACCAGAAGATAAGAACAACAAAATTAAATCATTTTTAAAGCCAAAAAATGCACAATTTAGCTACATATTTATATATATATATTATAATAAGAAATCTCTCTATATACCATCTCCAAGGAACAGAAATTCAATTTAAAATCATCATTGAAAAGGTATTTTTCAAAATTTAAAAAATTTATAGAATTTTCAGTCCTCCTTGCTTTAAATACAGTTAAGGAAAAACTAAAGCGCAAAAGTGCGAAAATCAAAAGTAAACTTTTTTAGGTATTAAAAAACCAGTTATCGTTATTAACCAATCTACCATCAACTAACAACAACTAAAATAAGAGTGAGTGTTTCATCTTACTTCCAATTAAGCATCAAATTATTTGCCAATTCAAATCATTTCAAATCATAAATCTAATTGATACTCAATCAAAATAAAGATATTAGTCCACTAAACCAAAAGAATCCTGTTAAAAAGCAAATAATCTTTAAAGTTTTTCACTAAGAATCAGTGGCGGCTCGTAGCTAAAATTAGTAGGGGTGCTGTTACAAAAAATTTTAACTTTTAAGCTCTTGAAGTTCACTTACAGTCACAGAATTTATTACTTGAGAATGCAAGGACATGGTTAAAGTTTTCTGTAAAATAAAAGAACCGAAAAAAATGAATCAAATAGAATAGCTGAAAAATAATCTAACCAAGAATATGGTGTATGATTTTTTAATCACAGCACACACGGAGTAAAAAAAAAAAAGAAACACCTCCAAACGACACTCCAGATTCGGCACTGCAAGAGCGACAGTGCCTTTTTCCTCTCGGCCTCGTACGTTGCTTCCTAAGTGCGCATGCGCAAAGCAACAAAATACCACACTCGCGAAGTAAAAAGTAATCACGTTTCCAGAATTACGGCACTGCAAGAGCGACAGTGCTATTCTCGCTGGGTGGCTCGAGTGCTGCTTTCTGTGTGCGCATGCGCAGATCAACCAAACACCAAGTCGCTGGAACAAAGACTTTCGTATAAACTGGAGGATGGCTACTGACATTAAGTTTAAGGATTATATATTGTAGAAATATAAAGAAAGAATTAAAGAAAAACGGCTCATTATATTAAATATTAAAAATAATAATAAATGGAAATTCAGGGGGTGCTGCAGTTCCACAGTGCTTATTACGAGCCGCCACTGCTAAGAACACAATTAATCCGAACGAGATAATTACTTTAGAAGACGTTATATATAATGCGGCTATCATATATATATGGTGTGGCCGATTGCAACCAAAAAGGGAGGTGCATAACTACATGCTATAGCAGTTAGTTATGCGAGATACGTACACATGTACAGAAGCCAATAAAAAATTTCTTCTAAATCCATTTTAAATAATTTTTTTTAAGAAAAAAAGAGTCTTTTATTATACAACTGAATATAATAAAAGAAGGCGTTATCTTTGTTGTTGTGAAGCTTAATTTCTCTAGATTGGCAACAAATTCACTATTCTCCTAAGTTTCAAATGTAAACAAATATGGCTGCTATGGCCAAAAATTAGGCTTAGTCGTACTTAAAAAACTTTTAAATTGTTGATAATTCTACAACTATAATATGCAGGTTAACACTATATACAAAATATTCTACAACAATATAACTATAACATGTAGGTACATGCACAGAGTACATCTACAAAGTCATTATGCAGTTTTAAGCATTAATAACGATGGATGTTCTAATAATATACACAGTTTTGGAATGATATCTTACAAATAATCGCGCGAAATGCAATGGAATAATTGCAAGGCCTTATTTTTTTCTGATGTTATTCAACTCTCTTTTGTTGATCATGTCAAACAATTTCTTACTCATTAAAGCCACATTTTTCAGAAGAATTTTAACATACGAAATAGTAGCGTGGCATATTATAAATGCGTTCTTAATGCTTCTCATTCTAATTTCTTAATTCGTTTTCTTCTAAATGCTTCTTATTCTAATTGCAAACTCAGTTAGTCCGATATATCATAAAAGATAACAGCTATGTTTATAGTTAAAAATGAGGATTCCGTTACAGTAGAACTTTAATTAAAGAACGTTTTCACGTTGAACTTAGCCTAGGAATTTTGTTACTACGGCACTTATCATTTTACCTAGCATAATGAAATGTCGATTATACTTGATGATAAACTTTAAAATATCAATTAATTTTTCCCCCATTGTGCGTTACATTTGATATCATTTATGATTCACAGTAAATACTGTAAGTGGATTCCTAGTTCTAAATAATATAGGAATTGTGACTTATTGATTTGTAATCCCACAGGTATCCTACAGAAAGGAGATGGAAACAACATTTATCTCAAAAACAAACCAAAGTTGCTGCTGACGAAAATGGGAGACGGCCAGCAGAGACCACTTCAGTGCCAGAGATGTAATGGTTTGGCTAAATCTCAACGACTGCTAGCTCCCGTGGCATTAGCCAGTGGACCGGATGGTACAATATATGTTGGAGACTTCAACCTCATACGGAAAATAACAACGGATGGGCAGGTTACCACAATCGTTGAACTGAGGTGGGTTGAAGAATTTTTAAATTCCTGCTATTAGCTCACACTATCCTATATCTTGTTCAAATTTTCAGTCGTTAATAAAATGCTTTTTATTCATCCATTTAAGTTTAAATACATTTTATTAAACTTGTAGTGGATGACACTTGATGTTAATACAGTTTTTTCACATGAAACACATTTTTTTAAAATTAAAAATTAAAAAACTTTTTTTCGTATTTTTTATTTTTTTGTATTTTTAAAATTTTTCTTTGTTGACGTAAGTAGGAATTGACTTTAAAAAGATTTTTTGTATTTAATTATTAATTATTAATTAATTAATTTTCAGTCGTTAATAAAATACATTTTATTCGTCCACTTTATTCCAAGTTCAAGTGCATTTTTATAAACTTGTAGTGGACTACACTTGATGTTGATACAGCGTTTTCACATGTAGAATCACCCACTGCTTGGCGCGTTTTTAAGATCGGTATCCATGTACACATCGACCTACTTTCACTTTAAAAAAATCAGAGAAATGCACAAACACGGCACTGCGCACTCCTTTGACTTTGTCCATGTACACATTGATCTATTTTCACTTAAAAACGCAAAAGAAATTGACAAAATCTTCTCACTCTTGTAAAAAGCGCC